>JAQIWR010000541.1:0-19535 GCA_034695945.1 Glomeris hexasticha
AAACACCAATTTCGTTTTCATACTAAACTCATCCTTGCCGTCAACTGTGTTTTCAATAACCTTGACATAAACTTTCAAGGCCACCGGAAGTATCACATTTGATATCGCCATTGTCCAGTTCCTATTCGGGTACACAATCATATTTACCGAATTTCTCATAGGCTGCCGGATATTTGATGTGCTCTCGGAACACCCTGTATAAATGTGGGCATGCATGTATAACTAATTTCTAGTCTGTTACAACTGCTTCATGCATGAGGGATTTACCAGGTTAGGGTAATCTGGCCAGAACAGGTAAACTGATTTTGAAAAACAAAAACATCTTCCATAACGATGCATTTAGGGAGATATTTTTTTCCAAGGCGTTTAACAAAACAATGTTCAGTTGTACAACATTTTATAGGGTCTGTCCCTTGTTGCCTATGCTGCATGCCTACAGGATAAGATGCACTTGCAAGTTGAGGGAAATATGCAAGCAGTGGCGGATTTTGTGAAAATAGATTTTCTTTGCTGGCGCCGATGCCAATTTTTCTTTTTTTCCAATTTCCCTTACTTGCAAATCTCGATGCTTGCAATCCGACTTAGCTCTGACATTGGTATTGGAGTCACGTGTGTAAAAAGGGTCTCAATCATTGGCACAGCAGTTCGTTACATGCATTACTTGGTGTTGATCAACTGCTGCATGTCACTTGCATCGACATTTCTCACATCTAACGAATCTAATATTGCTGAGAAAAGCCTGCAATATATATTTCGTCTTTCCTTCCTGAATACGTTCATTATTATACGTATTATAGAAATATGCATGTCTATTTTCATTCTCCTGTATCCATATATAGCTAGGTATAGGAGGTTCAAGTGGTTCAAATGAACCTTTACAGTCCAAATTTTGACCAGGTTTTTAAGGAAATCTGCATATATAATTGCCTGAAATTTCTAATAAAGTATTAAGCATTAAACTTGTGTAGTACTAAGTCTTTTTCATTGAGAAGCGATTGTTTTCTTTCTCCCTATTGGCTGACGATTTTCTATCAAAGGACGCCGAAAGGAAGGAATTTTCAATTAAATCCGTTTTAGGATGTTATCGGTTTTTGGTTTAACCGAAAAATCTGGAAGTGATCACTGGGAACATATTAATATGTTCCCAGTTCCTTAGATTTTATTTACAACCGAAACAATGCAATTGCATAGGCATATTATTTAATTAAGTAGTACATTGTCATAAATAGTTTAGTGTGCTGATGTGGTTCATTATTTATCTAATCATCTGTTTTGAGATTTAGAGTAAAAACGCATTTTTTGCTGTAACTAGCTATGGCTATGTAAATTCCATAATTTATTTTGCATTGGTAATTGTTTGCTTTTCATTGCAGCCACTCAATCCGAGCTATGATCAATAAGAGGAAGCAGTGGATAATTTTGAAAGAGGATGTTGCAGATTGGAAGATATTAGATTATTATTCAAATTGAATACTAAACAAATAATTGCCTAATATAAAAATTATATCATGGTGTTAGAAGCAACTCAAGCAGGTGTAAGAGAATTCATTATTACAATGACTATATGTTAGTATTTTTAGAGCAGTTAAGATTGTACTCCATGCAATTAACTCAGTAGTAAATCTTGTTTCTTTCCTGAACGCTCAATGAGAGCATTAGCAAATTGTGTTCCCTAAATTTCCACAAACTACTACTCAGGGACTTCCTTTTTATTTTTAAATTTCCAGTAAGCAATTTATTCCAGCTTATTTATATTGCTGCAATAACTTGCTCCATGCTAGATCCTGGTGACATGTCTACAAAATTTCGTATTATTTTGTAATTCTGGGCACAGTTAAGCAACAAATTTTCTCGAAAATTTACTTCATACATATTAATTATACAACTACTTGGCCGGCTTCTGAGTGGATTAAATATTGATTATAATCTTGGCTGAATTCCAGTAGGAATTTAGCCTAAAACTGGTTCATTGAAGAGTATGATTGTGAATTATGTCATAAATGTAATTCTGGGAAGAAACAAACACTTGTGAATTCAGTGTATTATTTTAGCATATCTTTTAATGTGAAATTTACATTAGGCTTCCAGTAAAAGGGTTAGTTAGGATGCCATAATATCAAATTGTTTGCATTGGAATACAGTATAAATAAATGAAGAAAATAACATTAATGTGTTTTCCTGCATTGTTCACTGAAGCTAAATTAAAGCATACAAAAGTTGCAATATGTCTATTATTTTTAAATTGTTTTTCCAAATGTAGAGGAATTAAAAGACTGCTGCATGTTATTTTTCCAAATGTTGTCACAAAGGATCTCGCATTTACTACTTGCAAAGAAGAGTTTCTTTGTGAACGTGCATGTGCATTTTTCCACACTATATACAGTAGTGTGATTCTTCACTTGAAAATAGCTTTCTTTACCCACCCATGCAGTTAATCTGGAAATGCACTTTTTAAAAGCATTAAAAGGAGAAAAGCTGGATCATCCTCTGCCTGATTGAAATACCAAACATTTGACTGAAATGTTTTTCTGACCGCAGGGACTCAAAGCAAGCTCAAAGTGAAACTTTCAAGAAAAATCTTTAGATGGTATAGAGAGATATGTGCTGAAAATATACAGAAAAACATTGATAAATTAAAGAAGAAAATGTTCTATTTGCTGATCACGAATCATGGCATTTCATCAAGTTAGAACTGTTTTTTTTTTTTTACAGAAAACCAGCTGCTCAACTGAATTAAGAAAAATAAATAATGTAGTTCCACGTTCTAGCTGTGTATGGAATTGTAATCAATGTAAAACCAGCTGAACAAAATAGACATTTGTATGTTTTCCTTCTCACAAAAACAGCTTATAAGAATGTAGATTTTTAGGTACCTATACATAGATCAAAATAAATTGTGCTAAAATTAAATTGCACATCATTTCTTTTTTCCCTACACTAAATTTCCTTTCAGTGAGTAGTCTATACAAGTTCAATTGAAGTTTGAGGCCATCGTCAGAGTACATTCATACACTTGTAAATAGTATATTTGTCAAAAAAATGTTCCAATTTCCATGTGATTGTCCATGTGATTGAGGAAAATATTTCAAGTATTTGATTGAATTGGAATGCTGTTGACTGGGGCAAGCAAGCAGGTTAGAGTATATAGAGTCACACAGTTTGTTTCGATCCATTTCTGCTCATGTTGGCCAAAGTTATATGAGTGTAGAACAACTTGGAAAATTATCGGACGTGGCAAGTTGGACTTTTGCACACAAAAAATAGTGGGCAAAATTGGCCGCAAATGAGGAAACATTGGTCGCTTTTTCACTTCCTGCCCATGCTATGCGCCTCTGCTATCAAGTCAATTTGAGCCTGGAGAGGTTGTCTGCGCCCAAGGCTTGTGCGCATGCGCTCATTATCGGTCCCAAATGGGCAACTGAGCACGCTGCAAATCCAATCGGATTTCGCATTGCAAGGATATTGTATTTTGCGATGGACGTGGTGTGCTGCCTCCTCTCACACTTCTCTCACACTCCTTCACTCTATATCTTTTCAAATATTCCAAAAGAGATGGGTAAAATCGATAGAAAATTACGTGCCTTGCATATAACACACTTGCCATATGCAGTGCATAACAATACAGTATATAGTTGCAACTTAAACTATCTTTCCTGTGCTTCAATGCTCCAATTTGTACTTTCTTATAAAAGATCAAATTTTCTTTCCCCCGAATTCTTGAATATAGTATATACGTACATTGCATAGTAGGCCTACATGCATATTGGAGTCAGCTACTCGCATTTTGAACATTTATCTACGCTTTATAAATGCACCAAACTTTCTGAAAATAATTTGTATTAACTAAATCAGATGCACTCTTCAAGTGCCTAATTCTAAATTTTGCCCTATCTTCAATGGTTAAAAAGTTAGAACACGGATGACCTTGAATTAAGTGTCAAGGTTAGGTAATGTTAGCACAATTGGAAAGGGCACATATGACTTTCTATTTGTCCTCAATATTATTTTTAGGTACATAAATTACATGAAAAGTTATTAAAGAAATGTACAGACTTTTTATCCACCCTGTATGATGCACATTTTTATCAAACTTATACATTGTAATCAACAAAACTCTAGGTTTATTTCTTCCCCACAAGACGGGTTTATTGGTTACATATAATATGCTATTATTGGATGTATTGTTGAGAAGAAATTGATGTATTTTCATTGTTGTATCTTATACATGCTGTCACAACATTCAATAGACATCTTAGTTGAGTGGTTTCCTATATACTGTATATTGTGCTTTTTGTTGTCAGGATCGAGAAGAGTGACAGATTCTTCATTGTTATTATTGTGTTGAGCATGCATTTTGTGGAACAGCATGACCATTTTTTTCCTGCATAAAAGTAAATGTTAGCAGGGAAAGCATGCATGGAGTAAATTGTAACAAACTAAATAGATCTCTGAATTAATTACTAACCCTCAAAATATTATTGAGAGTCATATATGTATTCACAAAAGTTTATTTGATATTATTTCTCGAGAAAGATAATCCAAATTAATTGTTAAAAATTTTTAAAAATTAAAAATTGAAAATAATTTACGAATTTTGGATGTTGCATGTTTTTACAAACCATGGGGCATATTTGAACATTTTTAATCTATTCATAGCTCCATATTGCAAAGTAATAGTATTTTAATAATTATGTATTATTATAATAAAATAGAGTAGCCTACAATAAAATATATAGGCTACTAATATAGGACCATTTATAGATTGAATATACACTTTGCTAACATAGTTCACACATTGCATAACCTATAAAGTGACCTAAACTAACCTAACATAACCTATACATGAGGCTCGGCCCCCTTTATTTAGGCCAACAATAATTGGTGAAAAGCATGAACAGTTGAATCTCGATTATCCGAAGTTGATATAGGGTCAATATTTTTCGATAATCCAGGCAATCATATAATATTTATGTTTAGGACATAGTACTGATAGATAAATTTCTCTCTGAGTTTAAGATTGATAGAAAATCAATTGTAACCCGTATTTTATTATTATTCTGTAATTCAAACAGCAATACTTGATCAACTGGAGCAGGTGATTAATCAATAAAAATACATAATTGAATATATACTATTTGTTTTGCTTGGTGTGTAGAAAGAATGAATGTGCATGCATGGTCCATGTTGACCGTGACATTTGCTACACTGTTTCATTTACGGTGGTGAGAAAATCGATGCTTGGTTGTCTAGGTTTTCCTATTTTCCCTGCAGAAATTCTCCTCCCTAATCGATCAAACACAGTGACAATATACACATTGGAAACACATAGACAAAAACCACATTTACATATTGGCAATATGCTGTTTCACTTCTATTCTAAGTACCATATTTCTAAATAAACTATGTATTTATATACATATTGTACATATTATATATTTGTTCAGAATATTCAGCATTAATTTATAAATGTGCTGATGAATTTTGTATGTGTTCAATAATCCATCAATACTTACTCAATACATATTTCCAATGCAATGTTGAAATAATACAAAATATGGCAATATTATTATTGTAACCTAGTTTAATAATATTTTCTATATACAACTAAATTCTATCACCATATACAGTATACTGTAGCTGTAATTAAAATCTACTGTTGCTATTATTAGTGCATACAATTATTATTTCAAACTTGTTCTCCATAAAATTCACCCCAAGATAAATCAATTTGTATACATATATTCGGATAATTTTTAATGCGAAAAATTCCATCTACTAGTAAGTAATCTCCATGAAATTAATTGAATATTTTGGATATCCGAATATGTAGCACTGTGTTGTAAATGGAAATTTAGGTTGTAACTAAATATTCAGGGAATTTGCCAAAATGTTGCCAAAACCTGGAAAACCCAGGGAAATTGATATTAAACACACTATAATAATATGCAATTTGAATTTCTATTGATTTTTAACATGAGACTGTGAATTTAACTGTTTGTTCCTTGGATTTAATTGCCTAGAATATGCTCTGGAAATTTTCCTAAACTCTGGAAATCTCTGGGAATATGGTAATCACAAATAAGTATGAACTTTACATTACACAATGCCCCTGTCTTTATAAATATGCATACGCCTATGTATAATATGGATTATGTTTCTGAGTGGATATATTTAATAATAATTTAATTATTGGTAGTTGCTGCACTTGATAGAGCTGAATCGCAGTTCAGCCCATGAGACAAGAGGGAAGTTGGGTGGATAGGATACACAATTTCGATCGGCAAGAGCACATTGTGTGAGGCCCTGTTGTCTCTTCCACCACACTGCAACGTTGTTGAGCTCAAACTCAACGTTTTCCTCCTCTTTTCCTTCATTTTCTTTATTCTACTAAACATATTGTAACAGGAAAATTGCTGTGCTGAATGCAGTGATGGCAACATGATCACATCTTGCCTTGATCCAACTCGGTAAACTGTAAGTATATATAACATATAATCCCTCTGTGTTATTCTGTCATAAACCTATAATGCTGTGTTTTCTTACTATCAAATCTACAATATTGAATAGTATATTATGGCTATGCATGTCATGGTTTTGTAATATTCACATGTGCACACAGAACATTTAAATCAATAATAATGGAAACTTTGAGGGCCCATTTAAATTAATACAAATATCCCACAGAATGATATAAATTATTAGTAATCTATACTGTGGAATTATAATTATTAATTTCACGTTTTCTTCCACTTCAAAATATTACAATATTCTGTAAAATTGTACAATTAATATTGTACTGTACCGTTAATTGATCGTATTGGCACCTGCATGTAACTATATATAAATCAATAATGAAACCTTGATCCAAATACATTACTTCACATGTAACACGATATAGTTGAGTTCCTATATTACAAAACACAGCAAATATTAATGCTAACAATGTAATTAGGCACAGTTGATTACGTTAAAACCCTAATTCAATTACCCAAATGAACAGTTTTTCCTTTAAAATATATATGTAGGCCTACTATTTATTAATTTATGGAGACAGTATGACAAATGATGATAATCAAAATTACCAGATGTATATTGTGAATACATTGTATATATTTAGATTGTTTTACAGCTATTTTAGTTACCCAATCCCCAAAGTACCTTCATAAATTGCATGTTTAGTAATTTTATGTATTAATCAATATTTCAACTGAATGACCATGTAATTTCTATCTAGACCACCATAATGAGAGTAATGAAAATTGTTACCATGCATTACGTTATCTCTTTATAGATGAGTAAACAAATCTGTATTTGAGTGTAATTAAATTCTAATGATACGGCTGCTTGCAGAAAATAAAGTGCTATTTTAGGGTTATTTTAAATTTTTTATCAACCTAGGTAGGTATACATGGTATGAATAAAAGAAATATGTTATTATACGTAGATCAAATGTCATGTGTGTAGTAGCTTCTCTCACGTGAAGTCGTAATTTTATCTCTCCACTGGGAATGATGCCAAAACATTTGCCTCTTATATATTCATAGCCGACCCAGATTTTAGTCATTTCATCCAAAAACCACATGCCTTGCTATTGTATGGCAAATTCCCAACCAACATAAAATATATAATGCTCTCATATTGCCACTATAAAATGTAAATGTGTTATAATTCACTGGCATACAAGTTTGAATGCCTAGGATACTACATTTGGAGGTATATACAGTGTGTTTTAGTATGTTGTCATGTTGTTTAATGATACTATGTTACAAGTCACATGTTCAGTTGTGAGTAATATTATTTGATTTGCAGGACTATAAGGCAAAAGTTGATTTGGAGGAGGAATATCTGGATGAAGTTTGACAGACAATCAAGACGTTTTTAATCCACATGTCACATAACAATTCGCTCACAAATCAGCCTTACACTCGTAGTACAAGTAGAATATCACCAAGTTGCATTTTTCTAACTGTCACTCTATTGGTGACTGCTTCAGCTAGTAGTTTATTAACACTGTCCATCATGAATGACCACTGGGAATATATCGACTTCGATATGGAGCGTGTCAAGATGATTGCCAAAATGTCAAATACCACTGTGGCTGTAAAAATGATCTTGGACGATCGTGTGGCACAACTTAATATCAAGACATCAGTTGGGACACAGAGAAGAAGGAGGCCAGCTATTTTTAATGTGGTCAATGCTAGCCCAACTATCGTTGCCTTTCTTGTTCCAATGTATGGTGGTGTTTGGTCTATTTGCACTGATCTTGATGGTTAGTATACATTTATAACACAGTATATTGCATATATACTATATACTTGAAACCAATGATTCATGTAGTACATTAATTGTAAGTCAAAAACTCCACCCCATTTAAAGCTGAACTGACAAGGTTTTGCAACATACCCTGAAAAACTAGCATTTGATTGCCACTAATTTAGGAACATTGTCCCAAACTTTGAGGCCATTTGAAGCATTATTGCCAGAGATATGAAGTATTTAATTTTATATCTGAGTAGTATATTGTGAGAGATGTACACTGGAGCGCCATTGATAAGCTCTGCCACTGGCTGAAACTGCAGAGGTGCTTGGTCTCAATGGCTGAAAATTCAAATTTTGTCAAAACAGGAAACTGTGACATCAGCGTGGTGACACCATCCTTCCATGACGCCAGGGCGTCACCCTCGTTAACTACTCGTAACTTTTTTAAAACAATTTTTAAAAAAGTTTTGTTTGCGCCAATCGTTTTATTGGCATCAATTCTACTGAATTACACACTTTCCAGGGTATGTTACAAAATCTTGTCAGTTCACCTTTAATTGTAAAACATATTAGTACCTGAATCTGGAACAGCAAGTCGTCCTCCACGTCGACTCATGTTACCCCATGCAATGCACTCAATGTCAATGTTGGGAGGTAGTATACTGGAAACCATTGACTGTCTGCATGACTTCCTGGACTCCGTCTCACAGTCAGAAGTAGGTTGTGAATCTTTAGAAACAATGTCCAAACAGTTACAACAAAATTGTTCAACAACTTCACTAAGTTCTGCCAATTGACCACATCATCACACCAACTAGTTAGTTGGTCAACTGAACATCTTAAGTTATATGGTCTGAAGGTGTGACCAATTGGGTATACATAACAGAAGACAGTAAGTGTTAGGTACCAGTGGAGCAAGTGCTCTGAAAGGAGTTTTCCGAAGCAGATCTTGCTGCTTTGCCGATGGAACAATTAGAATAAGGTAGAGATTTGGTTTTTGCATTTGATTCTGCACATTGCACTTTCTCCAATGATTGCTGCAGCAGTGGAACACTGGGTAGGATGATGTCTGCTTCTTGCACAAGACCCAGAGAAGCCTTGTCATGGTTCAAATTGACATCGTTGCACACGTTTTGAGTTAAATCAGGCTGCACCGTCAACACCTCTAAACCAAAAACAGGAATGAAAGCAAGTTTTTATAACCATAGCAATTATTTCTATCAAAATCAATTGAAACAAAGTTCGTTGGGGTTTTCAGTGAATAAAATCACATATCAGATGGCAACTTGAATACATTGAAGAGATAAATATATGCAGCAACAGGAAAACAAGTAAATAAAAGTAAACAATTTATGATTGGTTCACACAATAAATCTTTCTATACTTTATATATCTCAGATGCTTCAAGTACATGTTAAAACAACCTGAATAAATTTGCACAAATATGCTCGTACAAACAGCAAAAAAGTAAAAAGAATATGATTTGTGCCAGTGGGCGTCATTGTTTTCTTGAAAGTATAGGCAAGTGTTCAAAATGAAATAAACCAAAATAAAATATGAGATCATCTGGTTTTCCCACACATCCATTATTCTAAGGATAGGCAATTTAATTTTTCTTTAAAAGCGTGATCACCAGCCTTTTGATAGACTATGTGAGGCAAAACTGCATGCGCCACATTTTGAAAATCAATAAGTTGATGCTTTGCACTACTTAAAGTAGTTTGGCTACAAAATTTAAGCTTCACAGATTAAATTGACAGAAGAGGGAAGTTTGAAAGTAACTTTTATTTCATTCTGCTATAGCAGCCTCGTCAACAAATCCCTAATTAAATTACGTAGGAGCGAATTCACACTTTAAACTGGAGATGAAATGAGGTGGATTGATTCCCAGTTTTCAAAGTAAGGGTTATATAGGACCACACCAATACCAAATTATCTGTAATTACTCTTTGTGCTTGATTAAACAAACATATAGCACACTGCATGCTCATGCAGAAAATGTACGTTATTCAAGATACTATTGAACTTATTCAATTCTAAATAACATTCAACATGTTGATGAAGTTGCAAGGGAATGTACAGCATGGGTCGTACAGGAAAGAATTGGGATTAATGTGGAAATAGTGCACAGTATGAATGCGATTTGCAAGTGTTTGATGTCGTTTTCGGCAACTGGAGGATTTAGTTTAATGGGGCGTCGCAGCTCCTTAGGGGGTCCCCAACACTCGTTAATTTGGCGCCACCAATAGTGCCGAATCAGCTGCGGGTCGGCGGCCATTTTGTTTTGTGCATGCGTAACGAGCTATTATTGCGGGAATAGCGTTGTTATAACAAGAGGGAATTTTGTACAAACCTTGGGGTGGCATTGCATAGAGGCTGTGGTGACGTCCCTTGCGTCTAACGAAGAATATGACTGCGAAGAGGACTGCGGCCACCAACATGGCTAAGGCGACGAACAAGCTGATGAACAACACCAAATTGGTCTCGGCAACAGCTGAAAACGATCACAAAAGGAGTGGTGTGTAGTAGCAATCAATGGATCGATCGTGCAAGTACTTTGTACGTCGTCCGTTATACGACATGCAAACGCTGCTCGTTAACAACTACTGCCATTAGAACAAGAAAGCAACCAAATCCCCAATTACCAACTTCCACATCACCATTGTTATGCAGATGAACGCAATAACAGGGGCAATAAGAACTCCCATTATGCCATCCATACATAAGGGCAAAAAAGTTGGGGCTTTGTACCCAAAGGGTGTCCCGTAATCACGAACAATTTATAATTACAAATATTCCTAACAAAAAAAAACCGTCCTTATAAATAAATGACTTCAGATTTCTTCAGGATACACTATGGTTACAAAAATAATTGCATAGTGGAATGAGCAGCGGCAGTGATCACTCATTTGGGAGAAGTTTTAGGTAACATAATGAGTGGCTCATGAGTGGCTGATCGAGGTGTTTAGCACCGTTTAGATATACGTATTCACGAACTATTATAAAATAAGGGGTGGAATTGTGCAACACTTCCAAGTACGTGGACCATTTCCAGCTAAGGTGGTGAATTTGGGTTTTGGACTAATATTTGGGATTAATTCGATCAGTAAGAATACAATGTAGATATTGAAAGATCCTTAGGGCCTAGAACCTGTTGTTATGTTGTTCAACATGTACATAAGTCACTTATAACAGGGTTTTCACCATAGTCACTTCTTTAGCTTCCAAAAAATGCTACCTACTCTTTGAATTAGAGGGATGGTTAGTACAATTGCTGCAGCTGCTCCTCCTATTCTATGGGTAATTTTCATCTATGCAACCAAGAGTAATAAAATTTGTAACCTTGATTTTCAATACAAAAAAATAAATGCCTGTCTCCAATAAAAGTTGGGTTGCAATTAGAAGCCGGTTCTGAAAGTCTTAAATTTTAATAGAAGCCCGTGCTTTAAAGATGAACTGACACGGTTTTGTAAGGTACCCTGAAACTTAAACTACTTGAAGAAAAGTCGTAAAGAATGCAAGTGGTGCAACAAATTGTCTGTGGAAATTAGTAAAAAAAGTTATTAGCTGTCAAAGTTTGCCCTTAAGAGCGTTTAGACGTCCTTAATCGACGGCCCCCTATCCAGAAAGCCAGGGGATCATCAATTATACTTATTAGGGTCTCGATAAACCTACGCTCAAACTTTGACATCTGATAACTTTTTTTACTAATTTCCACAGACAATTTGTTGCACCACTTTCTTTCTTCGTGACTATTCTTCAAGTAGTTTAAGTTTCAGGGTACCTTACAAAACCGTGTCAGTTCACCTTTAATTGGAACATTTACAGTATGTCTGTTTATTTGGTCTATGCAGGCTAGTTCCAGAATTTGACACTAGTGGGGGAACCATGCATGTAAGTAATTAACTTGGGAATGTAACTTTGCTATGGATGTCATGAATTTCCAAAGCAACGCGTAAAGATAGTTGTAGTCCAGCATGCTCGGTTTCGGATTTGCATGCATTTGCAAACTTTTGAGCTGCATATAACGATGAGAAGTGATTGGGAGCGAGGGAAGGGGTTATCTGAGAATGAAATCGCAATGAATGCTGGTCACAGGGTTGGTAGGGGGAGCAGCTGTCAAGAGTCGACCGACCGGAACCCAATCGATCGTTACACAACTTGTGTCCACCAATTCATGGAGAGCTCAGGCTACTGGCTACTGTAATTTTCCGTCATTACATGCTGCTTCCAAACCCGCCTTTGCTGAACAGATAATCAAATTAGGATCGTACTCGAGGCGATCATGTTTCGATTTGCCGCCTATTGCCAGCATCCAATCCTCGAGATAAAAATAATCGCACATGCCATCTGACCCCGAATCAATTCCATCAAACGCTTTTCCCAATATATATTCATGGGAAAATAACACGAACATCAATATCTCGCAAATTACAAACTGGGGTATTTTCTTCTTCCTATGTGTACGTACAGCAATTAGGGAAAGTGGCAAAATTTAGCTCTGCTTACAGAACATTAATCGCTTAATCGACAGTAGTCAGAAATTTTATGACACGAATTTTGTTGTTAAATTGGATATAGGTTGTGCTACGGACTTTATGAGCGGATTAGTGCCACACAATGAGTGGAAGCTGTTTACAGGCGATTAACAGCTTCATGGAGGCCATTAAGTGGAAAATATTGCATTGTCAGCATTGAATGGAAGAAGAGAAAAACTTTTCAGCCATCTAACATATTTTGAAAGAAATTTGCGAGAAGGAATTATTATTTTCCCCTCCCACGCATTTTTGACATCATGCTTGCAATATTTCAAATTGAATGCAGAAGTTTGCATATATGATTTATTAACATCGAACAATATTCAAAACAGTTCTAAAAAGTTCACACAGTCAATATTTTTGTTGCAACAAACTTTTGTAATTGTCATTTTTTAGTTGTTTGCAGTTTAGATTCGGTAAGATATTTTCTCCATATAATCCTATAATCCAATGTTGAACAGCTTGATTTGCCATAAGACTGTTCCCCCCTCCCCTTCCACATTGTGCGCGATTTTATCGCCATGGCACTCCTTCCACATTCAAGACTAATTTAATTTTCTCAAAATGAAATCTTGAATTTGCGTTTTGCAACTCGGATATCAATTTTGAGCTTTATTCGATTCAGTGAGCATGGCAACATGCACATAAAAGCACTAAAATACCCCTTCTTAGCATTGCATTCCCTTCACTTATCCCTCATATTTAACCCTCCGTCATCATACACAAAATTTTGTAACAATTTTGCAACACTGAAATGCAAAATTCAATATTAATTCAAATGCGTATCTTTGAATAACCACCAACATGCTAAAATTCAAAACTGTATATAAATGACCCTAGATTTGCATCTAAACTTCTTAAGAGACATTTTTATATCCGGGGTTAGTAATTTGAATTACAGTTTTGTAAGGTATACCCTGAAACTTAACCTACATGAAGAAAAACAATGAAGAAAGAATGTGTTGCAACAAAATCTCAGTGAAAATTATTAAAAGAAGTTTTTAGCAATTAAAGTTTAAAGGAGAACTGACATGGTTTTGGAGCATACCCTGATAATCGCCTTTTTCAGTAGTTATTGCGTCCCTTAAAACACTGGCTAAAGCAGAAATCGATTAAAAATTAAAAAACAAAAGTTATTAGCGTTTTACCGAATGTGGCGTCGGCGAGCGGCTTACGAGGAGCTTGCGAGCGGCTGCCAGTATATCGAACAATACTCGCAGCCGCCCGCAAGCCGTTTCCATGGAAACGCTTTGGCGCCGCATTTCGTAAATCGCTGATAACTTTTGTTTTTCAATTTTTAATCGATTTCTGCTTGGGCCAGTGTTTTAAGGGACACAAACTGAAAAAGCAGATTATCAGGATATGCTTCAAAACCACGTCAGTTCACCTTTAAATTGTTAATGAAGGTAATACTTATAAATTGGCATTACTATTTACTGCGTGGGATAATTGTAATATGTAACAGATAAATAGGCCTATATAAATTGTGTGTAATTTAGGTCTATATATAAAATAATGGGTTTAGTGCATGTGAAACAATTTTTTTTATTTATACTGAAAGAATTATCTCACTGGACATCCATTTGACAGAAATTTATATATTCTGGTGAACCAAGTGACCTTCTTACCTGTTCACTTACTTACTTTATGGCACTGATTTCAATACAGCTGTTGGCATGCACACATGTATTTTGTATAGTGATTTAAAAAAATGCATAGCTTATTGATATGAAGGAAGTCGATGGCATCAAATTGTTTGTGTGTGTGTGTGTGTGTGCTCGTGCATGTACATTATTTCTTTATCTGTCTTTTCTAAAAGTGAGTTGAGGAATTTTAGTATAGCTGTGTTTAGCCTGAAGGATTTTTGCCCACCTGTTCTTCTAAATATTCTTCTTTCTTTTCCTTATTTCCCACTGACATAAGAGGATATTGCGCCCACCTAAGTGATGCTATTTTTACTCCTGCATGTGAACAACTTAAGGCGGCATCACAATTTTATCGGAGGGTAGCTGTCTAGGTCGAGAGTATTTTGCGTTCGTGAACATGGTTTTCGTTAAATGGGCACTGTTAAAAGCCAGAAAACGCAATTAACACCAATAAATTCGACATAATAGATCAAAACACGCTCTTTTATTTGAGTTTGTGTTTGTCTCTGTGCGTTTTATAGAAACTTCGCAAAAAATTCGCAAATATTGGCAATTTTTAGCTATTTCAGCTGCAGTATGGAACCCTTTATAAAATTTCTAGACAAGATAACCTAAATGTCTAGATCTATGAATTTTCTACATGTTATTCTGCACAGCACTGCGTAGCCGGATTTTTGATATCTTTAATAGTTTTTAAGTTATGAGTGAAAAACTAGTTTCCCAAATTGTCAACACAAATGAGTTGTCACTCATTACTCAAAAACTATTAACAATATCAAAATTCCGTTTTTACAGCGCTGTGCGGAATAGCATGTAGACAATTTATATGATTAGAGCTTTAAATTATGTATTCTAGATATTTTACACAAGGTTGCGTACTGCTTCTGAAATAACAAAAAAATTGTCAATATTTGCGAATTTTTTGCAAAGTTTCTGTGAAACGTACAGGAACAAACAAAAGCTCAATTAAAAGTGCGTGTTTTGAACAATTATGTCTACTTTATTGGTACTAATTGTGTGTTCTGGCTTTTAACAGTGCCCATTTAACGAACACCATGTTCACGAATGCAAAATACTCTCGACCTAGACAGCTACCCTCCGACAAAATTGTGACAAGGTTGAACTTCACATCACCGATCTAAACAAAAAACATCACATATAATACTCACTAAATTCAGAGCAATATTAAGTGCTGATATTAATTATTTCAAATACTATTGGTGGAGCATGAACGTCAAAATTTATGAAGGCTGCTATTGGCTGAAGCGCTATGACGCTCGATTCCGATCGACGGCGATTGGCTGGCGCTATTTCACCACAGGACATTATGCCGCCAGCGCCGTGACATCACACTTCTGTGACACCGTGGCATCACATCTCCAACTGGTGGTAACTTTTTTTTACTAATTTTGACGAACCTTTTGTTATCGCCAATCGTTTTTTTGGCATTATATCCATAAACATGTCACTTTCCAGGGTATGTTCCAAAACCATGTCAGTTCACCTTTAATGCTTTTCCCAACTAACCTTATAATGTTTAATTCCAAATCAATTTAATGTTATCTAAATCAACAGTATGTTCAGTCCTTGTGAATGCCACAATGATTTGTTCAATTTACAAGTTGGAGACATCCATTACTAATTGAAAAGTTTCTCTTCAATTTGCTGCAGAAATCATGATGAAAGTAAAATATTTCTAAGTGCCAAAATAATAAATTAGCAGTTAATGATATTTTATAACCTAGCTTTGGTATAAATTAATATAGGAAGGGGTTCCAAGGTGTAAACTTACACCGCAATTATCCTCTTTTCTACCAGTATTTACTGGCAGAACAAGATGACATGTCAACAACATGAAGTACCCTGCAAGGGTAAAGAACAACATTGTGTTATCTGATCTCTGAATTATCAGCCATAATTTCGAGTCACTTGAGAGAAACTTGAGATTCTTTGGAAATATTATCCCTGCATGCGTCCGCCTCGAGACCATCAAGTTAATTGCATCAACCTAGTAATCGCATTTCCATTGTTCTTTCCAAATAAATTATCGAAGCATATCACTCAAAATGGCATTGTTGCTATATATACTCAGTTCACCTGTAATTGCAAATGCAAGGACACTCACTACCAAACAAAGACTCTATGAGGTAGAAAAAATATAGTGGAGTGTTTTTCAGTATTGTGCTCGCTGTCCGCCATTTGTAATTTTAGTGACATGCCTAAACAACGCTGTCTTATAATCAACGGTAAACCTATTTCTTTGGTGCTAAAGTGGTCATTAATTGCACATCTGGCAAGATGTAGCCAAAAGGAACGAACACAATTGATACCGTAATTTGATTACAAACATCAAGCTCCGAATTAATTTGTTTTTGCTCTGGTGGAGGGTTTGGTATGCTTGGCACCAGCAAATCAGGATCTAATGCCACCTTAAGGCCATACCGAGTGCTGAGATATTTTCAGCACAGCTTTAGTGGGTGTCGCCATTTCAATTTCCATTTAGTATAGGTTTACAAAAGGAATGCCATTGAACGGGTCTTGTTGGACCTTAATTGAAACTTGACAATAAGCAACTACTCTATATATATATCTTGCACAGTACTCACAAGTTTGGCGAAATTTTTCAAGTCAGCTGTCAAGTACAATAAATGCAAATGGATTTTCAAATACTCCAAATGTCTTTGTGGATATGAGGAAGATTATCAATAAAAATACACAAATCTCTTCTCATATATACCCGTCTTTTAATCAGACTTCTAACATGTTTCAACAGCAATATACTGTAATCCTCAGGGCAACGTAATAACAAGCTCAAACTACAAAAACAGTCAAAATAAATTTCCGCAATACAATTCATTAATATAATAAATAAAAAGAACTTGCTATTAAAATTCGCATTTACATATAAAAAAAAAGGCCGGAAATCCAAACAAGAAATGGCCACTAATAATGAAAACAAAAAGCCTCAAAAAGATACCCTAAATTACTATAAAACCTGAATAATATAACATACCCAGAGAGGAGACAAGACCAGAGCCATCCCAAAACAATGTTCACACTGTGGAACGTTGGAGCCATTTCACCAAAGAACCAGAGCAAGGTTACAATTTATTATTGAGCAACCGGTCAGAACAGATTCTACTAAACCTGCTTATGAAAAGTGGCTCTCTGACATTTAATTTATGCAAATTTTCTTCTTTCACAAGAACCAAACCCCCTAATATTAAACTACCTTGCACAAGAACCTCAAAATGAGCATGATTTGGATCATGGTTCTCCAATAACAAGTGAGAACAAAAATTTGATTTATCAGCATATTTAAGATGCTCGGACCAGCATGTCTTGAATGCTCACCCATGCGTGCATAACTCAAAGTTTGAGCACTTGACAAATTCAATACAGTATATTTCCAGGATATCCAGGATTTCCAGTATCTGTAGACACCCTGATATATGTAGGCCTACTCTGTAATGGCACCACCATTGAAATGAAGCACAGGTTAATAAATAAACAATGAATGACATTCTGCTCAATGTAAAATAAGTAACGTCGTAACGTTTTATTCCTATATCTCCAAGGCAATATGAAACTAAGAACGGGTTGTTGCAACTCCTACACATTGCTGAAACTGGCAAAAATATATATAACAGCAAATTTATGGCACATATTCAAATTTCGCATTTACTGGAAAGCTAAAAAACGGGATCGTGTGCTTAGCTCTTATATATAGACACACATATTTCAAGACGTTTAGGAGTAGTAGTTGCAGTATATACTGTATACTAAAGTGTTATACACAGGCATCATGTGCCACAATCATCCGTATATATCACTCCTTTAGGTTTAGTCGGTTGGAAATTGCTCGTTCTCTGGCAACAACATCCGCAAACCTTCATGACCATGGATTTCCTGCATCAGCCACCATCTTATCTCTACCCGGACAAGAAAAGAAATGTTTTTTCCCTCCTCTCCTTCTTTACAGGCCTCGTGTCCTGAAAGTTTGCCTTTTCCAGTTTCCTTTTCTTCCCAATACTTCCTGGTGTAACTCATGTTGAATGAGAGGAAAAGTTGAGATGGACGTCGCATGGTGGTGATGTTGCTTGTACCCTGTACAAGGCAGGTCTATAGGATGGGCACCCAGCATGATGAATTACGTCGTCCCAATTTCTTATTTGCTTTTTTTTTTCATCGTCTTCTTCTACTTCTTCTTCTTCCTCCCTTGACTTGCTGAAATCTCTTTCCCTAGCTGTTTCCTCATACCCTAACAGTGTGTATCATTTGAGCACGGTCAGGTCAAAATGCGGTTGTGGTTAATCGTGCGGAAAGCTCTGATAAAAGTAAGAGTGCTAATTCAGCACACGCCTTCACATCGTAATGTGGCACCGATGATGACAACGCCTCTCCGTGTTATTTTGGCCTAAATGGTCGGTATACAAGAGATGCATCCCAGGCATGGAGAAAAAATACCACACATCTAGCTGGGAAGACCTATGAAAGAGCAGACGACATAATCCAGTTGCTGCTCCATTTTTTCTCTAGGTTACCAATACATTTTCGTTCAGCAATTTAGACTTTTGCTGGTCTGTATACAAGAAACGATGATGACACACAAGTTACATCAGTGTTTAAAACAATTTTTAACTATCACTGCCCTAAACAATATTGTACACATAACTGTTAGGAATGCAAGAGGCAGAAGAAGAGTTTGTGTAGAACGTCTCAGGTCAAAGTTCACTGACTGTTTATATTGTATGTTTATAATAGGATCCAGGTATTGGGTTTGTGATTTTTTGCATGCAATCTTGTTCGCGCCATTGTAGGAAGCAGTTCACACTCACAACTCGAATATAATTCAGTTCATTAATAAGTTAGTTAGCCGTTGGAGTTGCATCTAGTTACAACAATTACTTATTATAGTTATGTGCGAGTACATCACCAATCTATAGCAGCAGTACGTATATCAGTGCCAGCCAGGAAATCCAAGATTAAGGTTGACCATACGGCCCCCTGGTGGCCAAACGCCACTAGCAGAAGCGCCCTGGCGGTATGTGCACATTTTTAATTTTGTTCAGGAAAACTAAAAAAGGAA
>JAQIWR010000542.1:0-19526 GCA_034695945.1 Glomeris hexasticha
AAAAAAACGAGAAAATAGTTCGAATAAAAGTTAGCATAAAGTACATCTGTGCGAGTCGGATAATTAACCGGCGATTAGCGGCTCCCATGGCGACACACGCGGATGATCGGTTCCATCGGTTCAATGTCAGGATGTGTGAGCAAGGGCGGAGCGCATGGGCGAAAGTCTCGCCAAATCTCGCGCGATGTGACGGGATGCGGTGAATCTTAGCTATCCCAGCTGAAAAGCCACTCGTAGAAACTGAATTCGACAGCAAAACAGCGCTTCATCTACGGGAGTTGAAGCCTTTCGTATGATAGTCAGCGCTCCTTTCTACCTCAGCGCTCCACCGCGCATGCGCATATCAAACCACACGGAGTTATAAGATTGTTGGTCAGAACTTCGATTAATATTATTATTCAATCGATTAGGTTTTGTGGTTAAGTTTGGTTCAATTCGGTCAAGATCTCCTTTGCGCCTGCAGGACTGGTCGGCGCATGCGCCGTGGGTTGGATGCTGAGTAGCAAGGAGCGCCGATTTGCGTGATTCTTGCAAGTAAACCCATTTGCTATAGCGCCGTTACTCGTAAAGGCCAAGTTGAATCCAAGGTGAGTTGAATCAGATACCAGTGTCGGTTCATTTTATCATGGCGATAGGTCTCTCTCTCTAGGTCTCTCCATAACGTCAACTGCAATTATTAATTCATTTTTGCGTTTACCACATTTGAGATGGCAAGTGTCGGTATCCGAATGGGCATTTTCGGTAGGCTACTCGGCCGTGCGCCGATTCTGCGAACATTTCCAAATACCTTACCTGTACTTGCTGCAGGAATTTGTGGTAAAAACACCCGTGAAAAGGTAGACAAACCTGCTCCTTTTCCCTATAAAGAGAAGAATTTCAATATGTGGAGAGCCCTTTTCGAACGGACTACCGATCGATTTGACGAAAACACCAAATTACTGATCGTGGAAGGGAATGTCGGCTCAGGAAAAACCCAATTTGCCAAATCTTTAGCTGAAGAACTTGACATGATTTACATGCCTGAAGTCACAATCGACAGCCTGTTCGTCAATTCGTACGGATATGATATTAGGGATTACAAACATTTATTGCCCGAAACCATGCAGCCGTGTGATTTGAAGACATTTTACGATAATCCAAAACACCATAATGTCACCATGTTTCAGTTTTATATGTACAGATTTCGATACAGTCAGTACATCGATGCCCTTGCACACATACTACACACTGGTAATTTTTCATACAAATTGTCAAAATAGTCCCGTCAGTAATATTATGTAGCAAATTATTTATAGGGCAAGGTGTTGTTCTGGAAAGGTGTGTTTACAGCGATTATGTGTTCCTGGAAACGATGGCAAAGTTTGGCTACATTAGTCGAAAAGGTAGAGATATCATGGTACCGAATTCATAACCTCAAGTTATAATTACTAAATATTCTCTTCCAGCAAAAAGTTATTATTACGAGGTAAAACAGAACACCATCATGGAGCTGAAGCGACCTCACTTGGTCATATACTTGGATGTCCCTGTGAACGTTTGCAAAGAAAGAATAAAGAAAAGGGGAATTGTAAATCAAATTTATTGTCATTCTTAATTGTCTACATTTTCTTTGCTGATATAGTAAAAGTTTGTGATTTTCATAGGACTACGAGGTAAACACCAATGTATTGAGTCCAGATTATCTTCAGACATTGGAAGACTACTACAAGCATCATTATTTGAAGGAAATTGGGTTAGATTAAAAAATTAAATAAAAACGAACAGATTTCATACCAATATGGGAAATGTTCATCTCCATGGTAACTTTTTGGAAAATGTCTGAAAAACAAAAACAATGTTGACACATTAAATTTTAAAGTTCATTTGTGTGCATGCAATTGCAATAATTTTGATAATTATTCCCTTGCAATTTATAACAACACATCAAAATTATCTAAGCACCAAAATGTATCCCCATTTATGTAACTTTTGCATCGTTTCATTATCATAGAAAACACGCCGAGCTGTTGATCTACGATTGGACTAATTTTGGAGATGTCGAAATAGTCAGTATATCTTGTTATTAATTGTCGAAAATTTGTCCTCTGCATACAATGTTTAACTCGTTACAGGTTGTGGAAGACATTGAACGTATCGATTTTGATCGGTTTGAGAAGTACGATTCAAAGATGTCAGATTGGCGCTTGGTTGACGAGAGTGAATGGGCCGAAAAACGCAGGCTGTACGACTTCAATAACCAATTTCTTACATTTGACACCGATATAAACCGTAATGAAAATGCCTTAGGTACACATATTGGAAACCATGGATAATGCAATACTTTAATGTGCCACGATTCGATGTCCCTGAAATTTTAGCCCCATCTGAAGACATTAAACAGTACCTACAAGTGTACTACGAGGTATTATATTAAGACCGTTCTGCCTTTCTACACAATAATTTGCTCGTATTGTTGGCTTAAAGTATTTTATTTCTAAATATTTTAGACTGTACCAGGCAACAGATACGTGGAAGGATTCAACAAAAATCTTGGCGACAAAGTTTTGCTGAAAGCAAGCTCGCCTACATCGCAATAATCAGCATGTTTGAAATGTAGATTATAGAATTAATTTGAAGAATTGTCAGTGAACAGGCTATACTTTGGCTGTGTACAGTAGAAGAATAAAAATGCCCTTGTGAATGGTTACAGCTGATGAATGTAGTATTTGTATGCAAATGTATGAAGTTACTGAAAACTATTTTGGAGTGTTAACACAAAGATCAAAGTCAAGTTTGAAACTGCAACAGAAGAACTCTTGGTTAAAATGCATACATTTTAGAATACAATTTCTAAAAGTTAAAAAAATTAACATGAGAAGGCAATTTAAAGATCAAATTAATATTTTTAAGTAATGCCATGCAGTTTACATTGCAACCAATGAGCTCATATGCTGTCATGTAATTATTTACCTTTAGCTACATATTATCAATCGCGCGACTTGTACAAATGGTCGTCGAAATAAATTACACGTCTACTTATAAAGATTTTATAAGCACACAGAACAAAGTTCGATTAAACGGTATGGTTATTCAAATTTCAGAAACTTTTACAATATTACTATGTGAAGTAACCAGACGAATGAGGTAATTATTCAGACCAATGTTGCTTTTTGACTATAAACCTCCATTTATCATCGTAATTGAAAACCAAGGTTATTCAAAACTATTCAAATTTGCGCGGTTTTTCATTCCGTATGCAGCGCCCTCAACGGCCGTTTATCGATATTGTCAATTACACGTGGTTTGCACGGAGTGTTGCAACTGCGCTTATTGCAGAAATCACGTGATAGATGCACGTGGAGTTGTAAACACGTAGAAATGTTTATTGAAATTGATCATAAGCTGTAATTAGTTGTTTCACAAGCAAATGGCTACAAATGTAACTTGTCGCTTTTTTAATACGAGTCGACAACGAGCAAGTACCCCCGGTATTTCACTTGTGGCGAACATCGCGCGTTTTTCAACTTCAAATGAGCATTTTGCTCGCAAAGTTCTAGGAATAGAAACTAGTTGTGATGATACTGGTGCAGCAATTGTGGATGATTGTGGTAAAATACTTGGCGATAAGCTTTGTTCGCAGCAAGAATTTCACATTCGGTATGTTTACATTTCAATTTATATATAGTGATAGAAACCGCAGTTAATACCACACTATAAAAATACTCGTCTATATAGCTCAGTATTTGTTAACTTGTTTTCAGAAACGGTGGGATTATTCCGCCAATGGCAAGAATTTTGCACGAGAAGAATATTGAAAATGTAGTGAACACTGCATTATTTAATGCTGGCTGTACTCTAAAAGTATGTAAAAATATAGTGTCCCATATATATATATGGCAAACCATGCACAGCTGTATATGAAAAATAAAATTGGATTTAATTGGCAGTTACCCATATACAAAAAATATTTTGCCGAGTTTCCTTATGAGTTGCTTTACAATATTTACAAATCATGTATTAAACCGGGCTGGCCCCCATTTATACTCTGTCCAGAGTATTTACACATTTAATAATTGAAGTCTTTTGACTTGAAAGAGAGTATGATCATATTTTCCAAGGAAGTCATGCAGGATGTTCAGAAATCTCTACACACTTTCATGGGAGGTAGGGGGGCACAGATAGGTACACGATTGCATGTCCTCAGATTTATCTGTTGTACTGGAGTCATGAGCCAGAGGGAAAGAAACATTGATTGAACTGTTAGATGATATTCCACTGCATGTTCGCCATTGCATGTGGTGCCAGCATGATGGGGCAACAGCACACTTCAGCGCTGATGTAAGCCATTACTTGGGCAATATGTTTGGTCAGCAATGGATTAATTGGCCGAGGTGGCCCCATTGCTTGGCCACCAAGATCGCCTGATTTGTCAAGCCTTGACTTCTTCTTGAGCGGATTCAGGACCTGGTGTATGAGACACCTGCTGACTCCCAAGAAGATCTGATTGCTAGAGTCGTGACATGCCTGGAATTTTTGGTGCTGCGAGGCAAGAAATTAATGCTTCGACGTTGCCAGGCATGCATCACTGCTGGTGAACGTAGCGTTGAGCAGCTGAATGTAACTCTGAGATAATAAAGTTTTGTACAAGAGATCCAAATGTCTTTGCCTTCTCCACACTACCTTATTCATGACACTCTAGCATGCATGCCTTGCATCTGAGGACATGCAATGTATATTAAAGGTGAACAGAACAAGTTTTGTAAGGTACCCTGAAACTTAAACTACCTGAAGAAATGTCATGAAAAAAGCAAGTGGTGCAACAAAATCTCTGTGAAAATTAGTAAAAAAAAAAGTTATTAGACGTCAAAGTAGGGTACATCCAAGGGTACATCTACGTACATTCTGTGTATTATGTGCACCCTACGTTCAAACTTTGACATCTAATAACTTTTTTTTACTAATTTTCACAAAGATTTTGTTGCACCACTTGCATTCTTCATGACTTTTCTTCAGGTAGATTAAGTTTCAGGGTACCTTTCAAAACTTGTTCTGTTCACCTTTAAGCTTCGAATTTGCATTAAAAGTTAGCCAATTAGTTGGCTATACTATTAAAGTATCGATTTAGATCAAATGCAGGGAAGTCATTTAGAAAGAAATATTCTTTTGTGCATGTCTCGTTTTCGCCCTCTGATGTTAATAACTGGACGTGCTGGGGGTGAGCTTTTTGGTGAGCCTCCGAACTAAATCTCGGGCAAAAATTCGGGTGCAGTGGACCAATGTCACGTGACGAGTGCGAGTTGCAAGCCACCTTCCGGTTGCACTTCCGTTCTATACGGATATATGCAATCGCGACCAATGCTTTGCTCTCGCCTCCCACCTCTGTCTTATTACTATTCTTAATATTATTGTCAATGTAGTTTCCCCCTTCTTGCCCATAACTTGTCTTTTATGGTCTATTATTATTATTCCCGACGATGATAACTTATGGATCCTGCGGCGCTTCTCCCATCATTCACCGAAATGAAAAGGAAAAAAAAAAACATTAACAGACTTATAGTTCCCCTGATTTCCCTTTCTTTCTAATACAATATATATTGTTACAGTAATAAGCTACTCGGTCGATGTTATAAAACACAGACCAAGCAATCATTGTCAGCAATAATCGCGATTTTCTATAGCTGATCGGCATTTTATAGGATATTGCAATCAAATTTAATCAAATTTGGAGATCTAGGTACATTTTCAATATCCACTGAGCTCTTCCAAAATGCCTTGTAATAAACAAGATTTCATTACACACTGAAGGTAGTATATAGTATATAAGGCCTGTCACAATTTTATTATGTGATGTTATTTACTTTGTTTAATTGTATTTAAAGAGCGCCGCACCCCTTATTTATTTAAAATGCAGTAAAACCTGTCCAAGTGGACCACTCATTGTTGCACAAAAAGTGCCTCACTTACGAAGGTGGTCCACTTACAAAAACTTTTTAACAAAATCAAAATATTCTATAATTTTAGTTTGGCGAATATCGGACCCAAAATTTAAAGCTTTGCATGAGCAGTGTAACTATAACACGTGACCAATTCCTTTTTCTAGTGAATCGTGCACTTGATAAAGTCTTAAGTGTTCCCAACCTAACTGAACCTAACCTAAGCTCTCAAAATGTGTCATCTTACCATGTTTGAAATAAATCAGGCAAACTGATTGCGTACGTACCTTTCGTTACATGGAAGGGGAAACGAGCGCCTGTCAAGTCACACTGGAGTGCAGAGGGTCGCATCATGGAGGTTTAGTTGGGCATGCGCTATGTCAGGGTAATAACTCTGTTGTCTGTTTGCTTGGACCACTTTAATAGGTGTTATGGGTATTGCACTGAAGCCGTAATTTTTGGTCCAGACCCATTTTGAAAGGTGGTCCAAATAGGAAGGGTAATGTCCATGGCAAATGCCAAGTTCGGATATATTTTGGCCCACATGAGCAGGTGGTCCACTTAAGGGGGTCCCACTTAGACAGGTTTTACAGTGTTACAAAATATAGGAAATCAATAAATAAGGCGAATTTACTACTACTATGACACTACTAAGAGTGTAACGTACCTAGCTGAAACTTGTACTAATAAGTAGAAGAAAGCATATTAATAAACTATCTTGTGCAAAGAAATTGCTGTAACAAGTTTTTTTACGAAGTTATTAGCATGTAAAAGTGATCACACTATACTCGCACTATAAGCATGCACATTTTGGTGCAAGTGGCATGCCATACGCACTGTCCCGGATGAAAATTTTGACAGTGTGAGTACTTTCGAGGACCTATTTTAGGGTAAATTTGCGAATTTTTATTTTAAAAATAAATTGGAGGAAAAATAAGATAAAATTTGGACATATGCAAATACATGGTGTTAATGCATAGGACATTTTTCAAAGAAATCCGTTGCAAGAAATTTACCCTGTCAGTTCACCTTTAAAATTATTTATTTTGTTATGTATAACTCTAAAATCAATAAGCAGTTGGGATTACACATTAAAAATATATATGTATGTACCCTATTACCGAAATTCACCATATTTATTGATTCTTCTTATTTTCATCATCGACTGGAATATAAATTTACAGTAGCTGTTTGTATAAATGTATGTGATCCAGTAATAACTTCTCCCGAGTGTGAATGTGTGTAAATGTGGCGTGATTTCCGCAGGGCAGTTGCATTGTGTGTTATGTGGCTATATTTATGTGTCATGTGACTATGTCACTGTAGCTATAGTATGGTATATTGCAAACGCGTCTGAATTAGAATTTGCATTTCAACGATAATATATGCTGTAATCATTTCCAAAGTTTGTAACGTTTATTGACTAACATGCAATGGCACTAATTCCCTTAATTATTGGATTATAAAGCATTATTATTATTTCATGAAGACAAAACTTTTATTGTTATATATTATTTATACATATTATACTTTAGCTTTGCTACTTACATGGAACTTATTTTTACTGAAGTGATTTTTGTACTATGTATAAATATAGGCACTGTTTGTTTATAAGATATTTCAATAATTTAATGAGAGAAATATGTATATATTAGGTTTGTATTCATATATTTAATTAATGTTGGCGAATGTATTTATTGTATGAAGAAAATCGTGACGTCACACGGCTATATACAGTATAGGGAAAATCTTCAAGTTTAGTGAAGTAATGAAATCAATATTAACATACAATTTCTTTTAAAAAATACATATATAGTGAAATTGGTAGTATTACCCCAATGACTATCTAAATACAAGCAATAAACAAGAAACCAATAAAGAATTAGGTCGTTTAGGACCTATATGAATACAATCTGTCGGCATATTATAATATAAGACGACACTAATATTATTTGTTAAAATCGATTTCTGATCTTAAGTAGATAGTGGGATGACTACATGGTAATATGATTTTCACTTTTCTATAATAATATAGGGTACCATTTTTCCATGTTTCAAACTCGATATATCATATATGATGGAAGTGTTAACACTGTATAGGCCTTGTTAAAGTTTCGATTGATCGAAAAAATCGAAATTTCATTGTAAATTAGCAATACCTGTACTGTCACAATCTGTACATGTGGTGGTATATGAGTGTATTTTAACGTAAACTGTGTGTTGAAATTGGATGACGTCATTCGGTCACAGATTCCTTATAGTGTCATATATAATAAGTAAGTTAAGTGTTTGGGAGCAACTATTATAATAATTAAATAATAATAATTATATGAGCCAAAACGGTAGTCGTCGCATATTGTATACTGTGCATTGTGCATGTGAAACCTTTTTGTTATAATTTACTGGAAACGAAAATTCAGAAAATGTTGTCTTTAATTTTGTGGATTCTAACGTGAGTGTGTATAATATATTAATGATGGCAAAATATTGAATGACTTCATATATTAGATGATCGCATATGGACGATTATCTGAAGCATTAATGTTTTTGTGCGCCATTTTTATGTGTGTTCTGTATGATAATGAGGATAATGTTGGAATCAACTGGTTAGAATTCTAGGTGGGCCTATTGTTAAAATATTTATGTGAGTATATATTCAAATGATGTTTGTTAGAATAAAGTGATAAATTTCATTCACATAGCTTTTGTTCATGCTGTTACTATCTTATTTCAGATTCATATATTATAGCTAGGTATACTCGAGTCCGTTCCTCATATTTGGGTAAAAGCATTTGGAATTAGAGTTTGCAAAATTCTAAGAAATTGTTGTTTCAACGACTTTGTGTTGCAACTTATTGCGCCTATTTTTTGTTGTTGTTTTTTTAGAATAAACGTTTGACTTGGTTTGACTCTCCTGAATTAATTTACCATTTTGCATATTTTTTGTTTGTTCGAACGAAGTGTATATCTGCTCGAGCTCTAACTCAAAATAATCTTTTAATTCCAAAAAACTTATTTTTGTGCATGGATATATATTAAAGTACAGATTCTACAGGTTTTTTCTTTGTAATAAATTCCAGCCAATCATGACTCTCCATTCGATTTGCGCGCATCATTCATTAAAATGAAAGTTTGGCGCGCTTTTATATGTTTGAATGTCTTTGTAAAGAAATCAAAGAAACAAATAATTATAATTACTTATTTATTCTCGTAATAAAAAAGAAATTTAAATCGCGGAGGTTTAATTAACTCCCGCTAGATGGAGGCACCGATCGGCTACGGTCGTGTTATGCTAAATGTCCGATAGATGGCGCTGAAAGGCTCCTTGAAAATTTCGTTTTCTGCTCACTGTACCTCGTGCGACTCCAGCTGCAAATTCCTTGCCAACAAAATCAGGAACAAGATATCAAGGAAGATATCAAGGTTTTTAAATATATCCTCGATTGTTTTTATAGATTATACGTAAGTAAATCGCGAAGAGCAGTTGACTTTAAAAAGACGGTATGGGAACTGTTCAGGCGAAGGTAACGGCCCGGGTTTTAGATTTAATCTTTTAAAATTCAAATATATATATATATATATATTTACTGATGGAATTTTATTGATCATGCAGAGTGCAGATGAAGCTCAAGAATCTCATGCAAAAGAGAGGATTGATGTCGTTGGATTAAAGGTATAATACGTATTGAATAAATGTTAATTGAATATTTATAAAAACATATGTATGCCTAAATTCTATGCAAGTACCTACTCGTATTCTGTTCTATATCTGTAATTAACAAATATTTGCAATTTTACAGGCAACTGTTCAGAAAATCCATGTGTCTGGTATCGGTAGAACGAAAGACGATGTCATCATGCACAGTGTGCGTGGATTATTTGAGGCTCAGGATTTTCAGCAGGTTGTTATATTGCAAAAACTTAAAATCTTAATTCATTCTTCGATGCTTCAAAGATGATTTCTCTGTTCAGGTTATCACGAAGGCTCACGAAGCCCGTTTGAAGTTGGAATCATTGGGAGCTTTTAAGAACGTGAACATTTTCATTGACACTAGCAAGGGTAAAAAGCCAAGTGTCATATAATTCTGAGCATGCAACTTGTTATCTGTAGACACTAATATTGTGTGATAATTAACCTTTAGGACAGGATAGCAGTTCAGACGGTCTTGAGGTGACGTTTTCCGTGAAGGAATTGAAGAGAATTGTAGGAGGAATTAACACGCTTGTCGGTAACAACGAAGGAAGTATAGTAAGTATGAGTCAATTATCATGTTAATTTAATTTACTTATGAAAACACTAATAATTACAATTTGATAAGGTATTGGGAGCTCGATTGCCGAATTGCTTAGGTAGAGGAGAAAGGATCCAATCAGAATACGCATACGGTACTAAAAACACAACAGGATTTAATGTAACCCTCTCCAAGCCTCTGTATTTTATAAATGTTGCTAATGCAAGGTATTTATTTAATATGTGCCTGTTTTTCAGAATTGTTTCTCAATCAAATAGACATGTATTTTAATTATTTTTTCAGTTTAACCGGGGCTATTTTTCAGCAAGCGGGAGAGATTCTATGGAGTGGGTTTAAAGAAACTGACCGAGGAATCCTTGCAGAAACATCTGTGTGCAGTTTACGTTGCTCAACTAGAATAATTTACTAATAATATATTTGTAATAATTTGAATGTGACTGCGTTACTAGTTTGAGTCTGCGCCGCATGTTCGGCATAACTTGCGGTGGGAAGGTGTATGGAGAGAACTTTCTATGCTGAGTAGTGCAAACACTAGTTCATTTGCTATCAGGGAAGAAATGGGCCATTCTTTAAAGTCGTCCATCAAGGTGTGCGATTCATCAATATCATTTAAATGCCTAAAATGTAATCGAAATTTTAATTGACAAAAAACATTTGAAATATTTGGCAATTCAACAGCATGTTCTGACAGTTGATCAGCGTGATGCAAGTATACTTCCGACAAGAGGAATATTATTCAGACTGGTTCAAGTGAGATTATAAATTGTGTAATGCTTGCTTACAATGTAACTTCACAGTGACTATATTAAATTCATGCATTTTATATTTGTCTTGCAGGAATTGGCGGGAATTGGAGGAGATATTGGGTTTTTGAAACATGAACTTGAGCTGCAAACCAATCTACCACTGCCATTTAATAGCGTAATACAATTTCTTTGGAATTCACCTGATTATATTGGCGAAAGTTTGTGAAAATTACGTTGTTAAATTTTTAAAATGTAATATTTGATTGTAATATTTAGGTACTTCAAGGAGGAATTGTCGCAGGAACTATTCAACACAGATCAGATAAATCGTTTAATATTGCTGACAGATTTTTCCTTGGAGGGCCATTAACTCTACGAGGCTTTGATACGAGAGGAGCTGGTCCACATAATGAAGGCAATAAATTCATGTAACACATATACATTTCAAAAGTGCATCAATTGTAAAATTTATTTTTTCCCGTGTAGGTTATGCTTTGGGTTCGGAATCATATTGGTCATCAGCATTGCATTTGTACACTCCTCTTCCTTTCCGTCCTGGAAGAGGAGGGCTTGGTGAATTTTTCAAAACGCATTTATTTGTGAATGCTGGTAACATTGGAAACTTCCAATTTGGTAGGCAGTAGTTAAATTAGCTGACTGCATTCTGTATTTACTTGCGTTTGCAGTCACATTAGTGCATTTTGGCTTTATTATATAGGAGATGACTATCAACAGTTAACCTCATCACTTCTTGAAAATGTCAGATTTGCTTATGGGGCTGGTATTGTAATGAGGCTAGGACAAGTGGCAAGGTTAGAAGTGAACTACTGTGTGCCAATGTGGGTTCAAGCTGGGGACAGGTGTGTAAAGTAATAGCTGGTGTGTTAAATTCGGAAACTGTAGTGATAAATGTGTCTTACTTTTTTCTTTTAATGTTCAGAGCTCGACATGGAATGCAAGTTGGAGTAGGAGTTTACTATATTTAAGGCCAGCCAATATATCATGTAAATTTAGAATTCAATGTTTTGCAGATCGATAGAAAGAACACTTTATATATAGCAATTATTTTTGTTATATCTTAATTTAGTTGTGGTATTAATAATACGTACGTATTGCTTAGAATAAAATAAGCTATAGCTTTCAGTTTTTCATATTTTGTTGCAGACTTTGAAACTTCCTTATTTATATTATAAATAATAAACCCATTTGTGGTATGTGTATATGTTGGCATACCCTACTTGTACATGTGGGAAATTTGATATTGGGTTAGCTTAGTAAAACAGGAAGTATATAATCAAAGAGTCAGTCTGTTAAAGTGGCAAGTTGGCAAGAAATCATAAATTGTTTGGGCAACATTATTAAAACTGTGTGTGCCAGGACACGTTTTCTATGCTAACTTTTACACAATTTATATGCCAACAATTAACGGGTTATTTAATGCGGAAATAATTTATTGCATATAAAAATATAATGTGCATGCTTATTTAATTAATGAACACAAAATTATACATTTGACCAAGATTTGACCAAGCAAATTTTATTCGATCATATTCGCATATTTAGTATATGAGCAACTATTTTATGAAATTAAAATGGAACATAGCGAAATATTTTCGCTTTCAGCATCTGTATTTATATTACAAATATTTCACTTCCTTTGGCCGGTTTATAAAACAAAAAACAAACCAATGTTACAACAATGAGGTTACAACTTGGGTTACAAACTACCCAGCATCCCGCCTACCATGCGCCAACCTTGCGCCAATCATGGCGAAGACGTTCTGAGAAATGATATGCGCATGCGCGGTGGAGCGCTGGCTTGCCCCGCCGTAAACGACGCTTCAACTTCAGTCGTTTTTCATGCGTTTGCAATGCTTGTGGCGTCCTTGGTGACGTCATTTTCGACCAAGATTTCGACCGTGTCCCGCGCTTGTAATCCGGAAATAGACTTTGAGTTTGGCTGCTTTTTAGTTCAGGTGGAATTGCACAAATGTAGATTTCATTGATAGTGTTAATTATAGGTGTTGTTATTATTAAGTTGCATTTCGAGTGAGTGGCAAAAACCCACAAAAACAAACTCCTGCTAAGAAATACAATTTTTCCCATTCATTTTGGGCAAGATTTGGTGTCGACCTTTATTATATAAATTGAGTTCAACGGTTGAACAAGTCGATGGTCAACTTTAAAAGCTGGTTTCGTACGTTACTGCCTGTACAGTACATTGTGCAACTGTTCGGTAAATAAGCATATAAGCTTAATTTGAATGCATGATTAATTTAATTGCATGGGAACCAACCCTTTTTTTCATATATATGTTTTATTTTTTAAATACATATATACAGTATTCTCCTAATTGCAGCAAAAAATAAAATTTAATTTGGTGAAATATGTTTAATTTTGTCATAAATTTGTACGAAATTTACTTTTTAAGGGTCTGTTTAATTCAAATTGTGTAAATGTAAAATCAAAAATTATCACATATCAGTGAAATATTTAGTATCAAACTTATTTATTTAATTGTATTATAATAAGCAATTCTTAAAAATAATTTTTGAGCAATTCAGTAATTACTTTATGTAATAAATTCTTGGCTAATTTAATTCGCTAATATGTATTCACTGTGTTTTGTATTATATTTGTTTATTTTTTTTTACAATGTCATTGGCATGCAAGTTTTATATCTCAAAGTTCAACACAGACTGAATACCTGTCATTGTTCCCATGCAGCTACTGCACTGCTGCACCACTGTGAAATTTCAGTTGGAGTGTTTTATTTCAGTTGTTACGTTACCTAATCAGTGCTGGTCTGGAACTTTTCATGCAAGCACTGCAAAAAATTAGTTGACATTGTTGCGTCGTTACGATTCACACGAACCATTTACATTTTCAGATCGTGCAGATGTCCACATCCAGTATTATTTGGTATTATCTAAGGTATTATTGACTTCCAGTCTTCAGATTAGATTGAGGTATTGAGGTACGATTTTGCTATCAATAATTGTTGCTCGCTATATTTGTAATGATGTGATTTTAATCATCAGGTTATCCATCGGTGTTTTTTCAGGAGATAGTAACAGTAAGTGGAAACACATGTTTGTTCTATAAATCCACAAGATAACACAATCGATTGTATTTTACTACAACACTAAATACAAACAAAAGCCATTAAAAACTGCAATAAACAGGTTGTTAAAACCTGTTTTTTCCATGCTTAATAACACCAAATGTTTTAAATGGCGCGAAGGTTAATTATTGTTTATGGGTTTGGCTTGTATAATTAATTATAAGATAGTCCCAATATGTTCTTCAGGGTTATGCTTGAAGGTGTGAATGTTTTTCCACATTTACCAATTAATTTGATCAATATAAAGCCCATTGGGAAAATAGCCACACCTTCCACTTGTATTTATTTTACCTTGATGTGGCAAATAATAGCACGAGTTTTATATATTTGCTTTATCTAATTTGTTACAGACTGCACAGCCTAAAATGGGCTTAATTCATATTAAATTTGTGGGTGTGATAAGTGTCATGCATGAGAATGATGTGCAAATATTTACCTATGATATATATTTTCTGTTTACTGTATAGTTATTAAAGCATGTATTAAATATACACATGTTTGATATCATGTTCTGTTTAATGCTATATCCATCTCTTTAATTCTTCCAACATTTACCTACCCATCAGTCATTATATATTGTTGCATATTATTTGGTTATTTTCAGTTTGAAAATGGGCCGAAGTGGCTACACATGTATCCGGTTCATGCTTTGTACCTTAAACGTTATCATCTGGGTATATGCAGATATTTTCATGACACCTCTACAAGGTCAATGTGGATGAAATGTGTTGGTTTACAATAGGTATTAGGGTGTGGAGTGCTTGGTATTGGAATATGGCTGCACCTAGCTTACGGAGGCTATGCAACCCTATTGCCAGCATACAGCAGTCTGAGTGCAGACAGCCTTTGCATTATTTCCGGTGTCATTACCTTTATTGTGGCATTTTTCGGCTGCTGTGGATCATGGTTTCAGAACAGATGCCTTATATTAATGGTAAACTGGTGCATCTGTTTTTCCTCGGCTTCTTCGTGACTTGACGCGGGTAATAATTTAGTACAATTTGGGAATATTTGCAGTATTTCTTGCTAGTGTTGCTAATATTCGCAATGCAATTGACCGTGGGAACGTTGACGTTTGTCTACAAAGATGATGTTGGGGACACACTGCAGAAGGAGCTGTTGACAGGTTTGAAAAAGAACTATGGTCAGGAAGATGAGAAAGGATTCACAGAAGCATGGGACCATATTCAGACAAATGTGAGAGACGTTAATTTGTATTTAATTACAGTAAAAATATGATGTGACAACTTAATGTAATATTTCTGCATACGCAGTTTGAATGTTGCGGGGTTAACGCGCCGTCAGATTGGTATAAAATTGATGTTTGGAGTAACGTGGACCGTGTTCCAGCCTCGTGTTGCAAGAAGGAACTAATGAATATAACAGAATGTGTGGAAGATGAAAGCTTTACACATATCTACATGAAGGTAATTACTTTAAAGTCAAATTAATTAAAGTGAAAAGCGAATTTTGTAAATCAAGCAAATGTCATGAAAACAGGATTCAATTATTAAAATAAATATTACAGTCGACTCCACCTATAACGAAGTTGAAAATGAAAGACATATTTAGTTCGATATAAGCAGAGTTCGTTATAAACGGAGCTGCATTTTTTGTTTCTTCCTTATATTTTTGTGCTAGACTCTTTGGATGACAAAATATAAACATATCTACATCAAAGTAAAGTCTACAACTTAAAATTCCATAAACAAACAATTAACACAGTTCTGTTTAAAGGTATACTGATACGGTTTTGTAAGGTACTTACACTGAAACTTAAATTATAAGCTACACAAAGAAAAGCCATAAAGATTCAAGCAAATGTAATATAATCTCTGTGGACATTTCATATATGTATACTACATTTAAAAGGAAATTGGTTATTTTAAACGTGATGTTTGTTATATAAGCATGTTCATTGAATACTTGACTTAATTTTATAGGGTTGCTATGAACGTTTGAAGATATGGATAATTGAACGACTTCATATTGCTGGACTTATTATTCTAGCATTTGCATTCATTCAGGTATTGGAATTTTGTCTTGGGTAGTTTGTTTCTATAGGTGTTTGATAGTAATTACTGAATTTTGGATATTGTTTTGTTGTTAATAGCTATTCGGCCTAATTTCTTCCATGTTACTTTTCTGCACACTGAGGCAGCGAAGAAAGCCATACAGATAGGAGCATCTTTAAAATGTGTGCTTTGAAAATACTCGCCTGATAAGAAAATTAGCATGGCACTTGCTATAAATTGGAAATTTCCCAAGTCCTTTATCTGATGCCTGGTATACACAATCCAAGAAATTTACCCAAAGTATAATGTAAATATAATAAAATAAGTGGTAGAATATCCCTAATGCTGACAAAATGGTGATAGCTCGTACAGTGCCTTTCATATGTCGTGTAACATGTCACTAAGTTTCCTGGATCTTTTGGACCAAGAATGTTTCTAAACTATTTTTCTTGCTGCAGAGTCGTTTATTTTATATATGTTATAGATATACATTTAATGTGATGTCAATCAGTTGCTGGATAATTAATACAGTTGTGTCGTTGCACTACATTTATTCTAAGGAATGTTTATGAAAGTTTGGTATAGTTGAATGCCATTCAATGGCTGCATATATTGTTGAATCGTTTCAGTAAGAAAGAGCAAATAATGTGCCAGTATATTTCTTTATCATGTTACAAAGTTTAGATTGTTGGTGGAGAAAATATATAGTATTATAATATTGCAAACAGTGGAATGTACAGTTGGGTGTGGTAACAACGCTATATAATATATAATAAAAAAATGAGAAATATTCATTATGAAAATAAGGAATGAGACTCTTCAATTTTGAAACTCCATAACGTTACAAGAACTTGAAATTTATGCGCTCTTGTGGGAAGCTGTTTGTTCATCATCAAGTGATGGCAGAAATCGGAGCATACAAATTGTGATTATTTACATGAACAGAAACAAATATTTATCGGGTCATTCACCCTTTTTGTTTTGGAACGCTTCCAAAGTTATCCGTGTGAAGTGCACCTAAATATACGTCTTTGTTCGTTTCAATGAAATATCGATGACATCAATACTAGTCTATACACGGTGGTGCAAAAGTCACAAAAACAAATGGATTGATAATTTGATATTAAAACATTTGGGAAAAGCAATAAATCATAAAGTATAAAGGAGCTAAACTGCCAAAACCATTCCATAAAAGATTGGGTCACATGTTCTACCAGTGTATTATGTAATTCATTTTAATTAGCATTGTCAGTAATGGTGTTTGTTGTGTCTCCTGCATTTTGCTCAGTATTACAGTAAAAAAAAATGTGTTCCCAAAACTGTGAATGGTTCCTCACATCTTTTAAGTGACCTACATCCCATTTGATAAAAGTTTGACAGTTCAAACTATGTCAAACGTGTAATACATTTGCTTTATATGCAGGGTGTTACGCCAGAAGGGAACACCTCAGATATTAAGGGAACTATGGGGAATTTGGAGAATGTGAATTGGCAATCCTATATGTACTCGGCTATGATGAATCCAATGACGACATTATCATTGACCTTGAATATTTATTTCAAGGTTATGGAAATTCTAACTTTCGGACTGTTGCATTGAAGGGGTTAGTTCCAATTTGAAACTTGGAGGGCACGATCAGATTCATATATGGTAGAAGTTTTGAAGAGATTCGATGCACGTACGATTTTACAGCAATTGTCTAGTATTGCGTAATCCATGGGGGACTAAACAGAGAAGCCAAACTTGAGGGCGGGCTTCACAACTATGCTCACAATTTATGGATGAAATAAACAATATTTTACAATGGCACTTTGACAGGAAATCGTTTTCTGGAAGAAACTCTTCAGGGTGTTGTTACAGACTTCTTGGCTGGGCGCTGTGCCATTGAGGTCATACAGAAGTATGCAGTGGTTTCAAGCAGATGGTTTTCCAGCACACTATGCTTTCCCACAAAGATGGATTGGTTGAGGGGCCTGTGCTTGGCCGCCAAGATCACCTGATCACTTACACGACTTCCTTTCTGTAAGGCTATCTCAAGGACAGAATATATGCCACTCCGATATAGCAATATTGCAAGAACTAAAGGACCAAATTGTAGATGGCTAGCTGTGCTTCAAAAACTGCAGAATGACTTGCAGAGGTTCAACACTCGCTTTTGAATAGGTATCAGTTACAGTATGTTATGCAGCTGATGGACATCACTTTGAACATTTTCATTAAAACACATGATCTCCGAGTGATCAGATCATTTGTGAGTTCATTAATCGCAATCTTTACATTTGTTATAAGGAATAAAACATTGTTTATTTATTTCATCCATAAATATTGTGAGCATAGTTGTGAAGCCCACCCACCGGTTGGCTTTTCTGCTCCGTGGATTGCAGTGATGTATGCCATGCCGATGCGCAATACTAGAAAATTGCTGTAAAAATCGTATGTGCATCGAATCTATTCAAAACTTGATGGATATCATAGTGCTCTCCAACTTTCAAATTGGAACTAACCCTTTCAATGCAACGGTTTGAAAGTTAGAATTTCAATGACATTGAAATACATATTCAAGGTCAATGATAATGTCATTGGATTCGTCATAGTCGAGTTCATATACGATTGCCAATTCGCATTCACCAAATTCCCCATAGTTCCCTTAGTATCTGAGGTGCTCCCTTCTGGTGGGACCCCCTGCATAGATGTGACTGTGGATGTTCTGCACGTTCCCACGGAAGGACATATACTCTTGGAAGATCATGACCAGTCTGTTGACGCATTGAACCAAGCAATGCAATGCGTTTGATGTCTTAGTCCAGACCAGGCCACCACACAAAGCTTCCAGGCAGTCACTTTGTGTGAACAATACCTTGATGACAATCATGCAAGGTATGAAGAATGAAATCACGGAATGTAGTAGGAATAACTATGCCAGATCCCCGCATGAGGCAACCTTTGTGCACAGAAAGTTCTAAATGATGACGCGCAAAGCTACCTACTATACTTTTCAGGTTGCTTATCTGCTGGCCAGTCTCAAAGGATCCACTGTGCAACTCAACACAAGATCAGATTTTTAGCTGTCTCTTCTGTGATGTTGGGTGCCATCAATGGAGGTGAATCCAATGCCTCTAGGCGTAACACTTCCTTTAGAGCTGGAACTTCCACCTCAGGACTTGCAAGTGGCAAACGGCTGAGGCCATCTGCATGAAGAATCTTCTTACCAGGAACGTAATTCAGTTGATAATCACATTTTAACATTTGACTCCATCGAAACATGCGTGGTGAAATCACATCTGGAGTCAATTGATCTGAAGCGAAGAGTCCCGTAGGCGTTCAGTTATACAATACAATACAATACAATGTGTCGGGCAACTACAGGCTCTTGGCCCTACTAGGTTGCCCCTGTCAATTACCTATACCCTCCCCATAATATTGAAAAAATCGTCCAACTTAGTCTTAAAACTTTCAACGGTACGTGCCTCCACCA
>JAQIWR010000543.1:0-19506 GCA_034695945.1 Glomeris hexasticha
TTGCGACCACTAACTTTAGACTTTAACACAAAATATTCAATGCTCAAAGGAAATAATGATAAAATATTGTTACAACTCTCCCCCTCTGGAGCCCGGTTATCGGTCATCGATAGGGGTCCAGGACATCAAGCGATGGAAACGGGGGTTTTACGTGGTCTTCCTCGACGTCTGATCGGGACCACTGCTGTTTCCTCGGGGTCGCCACGAAATGGGTGAATGTCCTTCACATGGTACTTGCCAAGTGGTACCTCAGGAGCGCTGGGGCTGGCAATTTCGTAACTTGAAGGTGAGAGCACTTGGTTGATTACGTAGGGTCCATCTCGTCTCGGGCCAAGCTTGGAGGCGACTCCCCCTAGTGTGGAGCTCGTCAAGTGAGATGTCACCAGTACCTTGTCTCCCACGGTGTAGGCAGGAGTTTCCTGGCGATGGTCATCAGCATACTTATGGGAACGGTCTTGCTCCTTCATGGTTACCTCTCGCTTTTTCCAATGTGGCAGCTAGGAGTTGTAGGTAGGGGGTTATTTGAGGCACGAAGTTGGAGGCATCCAGCACTTGTCTCAAATCTCGCGTCACATCTCCTGGGGCTCTGGGTTCTGCACCAAACACGAGGTAGGCAGCAGAATATCCCGTGGCTTGGGTCACGACAGTATTCATGGCAAAACGAATAGCTGCTAATTGCTGATCCCAGGTTGTATGATCATTGCCAACCAAGATTGCTAACTGGGTTTTGATATCGCGGTTTTTTCGCTCCACCGGGTTGGCTCCAGGGTGGTAGACAGGGATAAGTGACTGCTTAATTCCAAGTATAAACACCATACACTGCATTACTTCACTCACAAATTGAGAACCATTATCACTTATCATTTTACGTGGGGTACCGTAACGCAAACACACTTCATTCACAATCAGTTTGGCACATTCCTCAGCAGTTGAACGTTGTAAAGCAAATAGTTCAACCCACCGGGTGGCGGTGTCCTCAATGACAAAGATCCACCGATTTCCTTGTTCAGTGAGGGGCAGAGGCCCAAACAGGTCAATCGCGATGGCTTCAAATCTGCGGCTGGGTGCAGGCGTCATCAGCAGTCCAGCAGGTTTTTGATTGCTAGGTTTATAGCATTGACATTCTACACAATTTCGACAATACTCTGTGATGAACTTACGCATTCCAGGCCAATAAAAGCGACGGGCTATCCGCAAGTAGATCCGCTCGGGTCCATAGTGTCCTGCAGTAGGGGCATCATGAAATTCACTCAAAATCTCTTTCCTTAGGTCAGAGGGCACCACCAGCTGGGCTTCTTCATTTTCGGAGTCCGCAGGGTAGCGGTAGAGAATTCCATTGGTCATCAGGTACCCACGGTCAGTCCACCGACGAAGTATAACCTGATCCGCAGAATCTTGCTCAAATGCATCAATGATTTTACGAACCTCTGGGTCCCGGATCTGCTTTGTTCGGGTGACTTCTGGAGAAATTGCTTCCATGGTCACGGAGACTGAGGCCAGGGCGTCACGAAGGTCTTGGGAGATGGGTGGTCTGGAAAGGGTGTCAGCTACCACGTTTCCCGATCCCGGAGTGTATTAGATGTCCAAAAGGTAAGGTTGTAGCTTGAGGGCCCATCGCGCCAGTCTTCCTGACGGTGTCCGAAGAGACATCAGCCACTTGAGGGCCTGGCGGTCTGTTCCAATGGTAACCTGACTGCACTCAATGTAGCCCCGGAACTTTTCCACTGCCCAAACCACGGCCAAGGCCTCCCTTTCGGTGGCGGAATAATTCCTCTCTGGGGGTGTAAGGAGACGACTGGCATACTCCACTGGTCGCTCCTCATTACCTTCCCCTTGTAATAACACCGCTCCGATTGCATATGCACTTGCATCGGTGCGAATCACATATGGCAGGGCATCATCCGCTTGCCGCAAAATATGTGCTGTCGTCAGTGCATTTTTTAGTTTGATAAATGCACTCTGCTGCTCTTCTCCCCATGTCCATGCAGTATGTAGTCGAGTGAGGTTGCTAATGGGGCGGGCAACATTAGAAAAATTTGGCACAAACCTTCTGTACCAAGAGCAGGTTTGCAGAAAGACTTGAACTTCCTTCGGATTCCCAGGTGGAGGCATGTCCGAGATAGCCTTGATCTTCTCAGGGTCCGTGCCAATACCATCTCGGGTAAGCAGGTGCCCAAGATATTTTACCTCGACTCGCAGGAAGGTACATTTGTCGCGGTTGGCACGCAATTGGTACTCTGCTAGTTTCTGAAAAAAAGCACGCATGTCCTCAAGGTGGTCCTCAAAGGTTGCAGAAATCACTATCAAATCATCCAAGTAAATAAATAGGGTCACATCGGGAAGTCCCCTGCGCAAGCGATCAATGAGCCTTTGAAAAGTAGCCAGCGCATTGCGTAACCCAAATGGCATACAACGAAAACGATAAGTTCCGAAACAAGAAGTAAAAGCAGTTTTATCGCGATCGCACATACGAACTGGAATCTGCCAATAACCGGACCGAAGATCTAATGTTGACATGAAGCCCTTGTGCTTTGCGGACTGGAGCAATTCTTCGATGCGTGGTAGAGGGTACCGGTCTGCAGTGCTAATGGCATTTAGTTGGCGATAGTCCACACATGAACGCAGCTCTCCATTGGGCTTGGGAACAATCACTAGGGGCGCTGCCCATGGGCTCTCACAGTCCTCGATGATGGCCTTCTCTAGCATGTCATCAAGTTGTTTGCGCACATTATCTTTCCACTTACTGGGTAGTTTGTAGGGGGCTACAGCGATGGGTGCCGCATCTCCGGTTTCAATCCGGTGCTCCGCCATGCTGGTTGGGGGTCCATCCTCAGCAAACACATCCGCATTCTCTTGCAGCATACCATTCCAGTGGGCACGTTGTTCAGGAGTGAGGTTCACTCCTTCATCATCTCTTAAAGCAAGATTAATAACCATCGAACTACAATATGCATCTGACCTTGGCGGCTCCACAGTTGCCAGTTGATATTGTACTGTTGGGTCATCTCGGAAGCACCACAGGCGAGTCATCGGGTCGCAGTCCACATTTGCAGTCGCCAAAAAGTCAACACCAAGAAGACTTTCTTTGTAGGGGCACTCCGGCATGTACAAGAACTCCGTGGGGAACTGGCGGGCTCCAAGCTTCACATCCACGGTTGCATGCAACACTTTCACTTTCTTTGGAATTCCATGAGCAAGTGCCATTCTTGATTCCCTCTCAAAGAATTGGCAGCCTCGCTTCTGGAGCACCTTCATCAGGGACTCACTAGCAACGCAACGATTCGCACCTGTGTCGGCCAAGGCTGTTCCTACCTCACCAAAGATCTCAATGGGCAGGTAACATCTTCTCACGGGTGGATGTGGTAGTGGTGTTGAAGAAGGGTCAATCACAGTGGGATGGCAATCTCCAACTGCTGTGACATCAAATACACTAAAGGTTGACACGGCTGTGTTACCTGTGCGTGGGGTGCAGGTGGGACAGGTTGACTGCACATATCATAGGGCTCCACATAGCCAGCAGGTCAAAGGCTTGGCGGCTCCAAGTGTAGGGTTGGTGGCATTTCCAACAGGTTGAGGTTTTGAAGCAGGAGATGAGGTAACCGGAGAGACCTGGTTACTTTCATCATTGGAACGCTGGCTTCGTTGGCTGGCTTCTCGGGTTCGACACTCACTGATATTATGACCATAGCGACGGCAATGGGCACAGCGGGGGCGCTTGTCATCAGATGGCTTTTCCTCAGTGCGTTGACCTTGATCAGCTGTGGTTGTACCACCGCCTTTATTCCCTTGCTTAAATGCTACTGTTGTGGGTATCTCCAACAACATGGCTTCGATGGTCTTAGCTTTCCGTATGAGCTCATCATAACTCGCGAATTCATCTCTCGACAAACGTTCGCGGATGCGGAAGTTTAGTCTACCATATAGCATATCAAGCTGATGAATCTCAGCTTGCGGAACAGGTAGTCGTGCAAAAAGTACTCTTGCACGCGACACAAAGAGTTCAGTTAATGTCTGCTCACCTTGCTGAAGTGCCCAAATTTCACGGTAAATCTTATGTGGTGGCAGATTAGGCCCAATCGCCATTCGGAGTGGCTTCTCTGCAGTGTCCCAGTCTCTCACATTTAACTTTTGCCCTCGCCACCAGTTGGCGGCTTCCCCAGTTAACATCATAGTTAGTCCGGTTACTGCATTTTCGTCACTCACCCCAGTACATTCGCGGAAAGTGTTCACGTTGTCCAGGAAGGCTTCCACTGAAGTTTCTGGGTTTCCGTTGAACCTCGCAGTACACTTGGTAAAGTTTCCTTCACGGTGGCTGGGTGATTGTTGTGGAGTTGCATTTCGGATGCTAGCTAGGATGGCTGCAAATTGGGCTTCTGTCATAGTGACCATATAGGTGGTTGAAGGCTCACTATCTGGCATTGTGGGTTTTTGCTGGTTGCGCTTTGCTGCACAATCGTTTCGTTCCTTACTCTGTTGCTCTCTGGACTCCGTTGTGATAGGTATATCTGTTTCCTAACGACTCCGCTAAGTTTATGAGCTTGCTTACTCTTGATGATATTGATGCAAAATGGGCCCCACGTTGGGCGCCAGAAATTGTGAGGGTATTAATCTCACAACTAACTCAGTAGATTTGCAGGTCCCTTTTGCTCACTCGACAGTAAGAGTAGCGTCTCCAAAATAAAACTCGACAGTGTGTTGCAGATACTAACTTTTATTACCAGTAGCAGGAGCAGAGTGACAACATGACAACTGACCACAGTGTATAGCTTCACAAGACTGACGAAATACATGGGCATGAGGCCGGTTTAAATACACAACCAAGTAGGGCACAGAAAGTTCTAGAAGGTCTAGCCCTTTGCTAAAATAACAAATGAAAGTGGGTTATGACAACTAACTTTAGATTTCACTACAATAAGTAGGACAGAGAAGGTTCTAGAAGGGTTTAAAGGTCCATACATAGGCTTGAGAATTTTCTCGAATAGTCAAACATGATTTGACCTCAATAGCCCTTTGTGACAACAACAAGTAAAAGTAGGTTGCGACCACTAACTTTAGACTTTAACACAAAATATTCAATGCTCAAAGGAAATAATGATAAAATATTGTTACAACTGCTTATTATTTTTGCCCCTTATAACTGCACATTGAACAGGCTTGTAAAAGTTGTGCAGTTATCTGGGTCGTGCACTTATGCGGATTTGTACAGACAACACATTGAATTTAGTTGTTGCAACCAAATTTTGCAAATGAAATGCATTGTATAAATTGTATAAATTCCACAAAAATATGAATTTACATGCGTATAACTTGGCATAAAAGTGCAAGTACAGGGTGCATGTACGTATATTGGTACACGGTTTCATTTTTAAATATATAGAAATCCAGGAATTTTAAATTTCAATCTGGTACACTTTTCGCAAAATTATTTATGGCTTTGAGATTTTGTGCGGTTTTTTCTGTTATAACCGGGTTCGATCCTTACGTCGGCCGGTTTCGCAATTATAAAAAACGTTTGCAGTTTTTTTTAGCAACATTGAATGCATATCGATCCTATTACTTTAAAAACTGAAATGGCCGATTTTGACCATTTTGAAACGCGACATAGTCCAAGAAAATTGCAAATCTCGATCGTCTCAAGTATTGGATGGCAAGGAAATATGGCAGGGAAATTAAAACCGATGCAACGTATTGTGGACTATAGCCATGCAATTTAAAAGATATATTAGTTAAATCTTGGTTAAATCAATGAACTTACCGGCGATGCAGCAGTGAAGTAATAAGATGAAAAGATGCGCCAACATCTTGTCCCATTCCGCCATCTTTGCTTTTCGGCGGCGCTTTTATACAAAATTACAAAACGGCCGTTTCTTTCGGTGACGCAACTATCTTCTGCTTTATAATGGTGGCTGGCTGAGCAGCGACCAACGGTCAAATACTGCCTTTCGCATGGTTTACACTTTCACCCGACGTACAGCTAAAAATGACCCCGCACCGATTTATGCGGCATGTTGCCAGCCAGGAATCAACACGCCAAATCAAACTCCTCCCTAGCAACCCAGCTTGCGAAACTCAACTCGCGTTTTCCCGCTAGAACAGTTGCGGGTTGCGCATAAGCCACGCCTCCCTAGGTGACGTCATTCGGTCATCCAAAAGCCGGCGGTCTCGTGACGTCATGGCATCCCATGGATTAATTAGTATTGTCAAGAGTGGATCCACTCTTGGTATTGTGGTATACCCAAGGAGTTCTATAACTGGTATGCCAGAGACCAAGGCAGAGGCCATATTGCAAAAAAAGAATGGGACCCTGTGACGTCAAAGTACTCCAGCTTATGAATGGAGTGAAAAACATTATTCACTCTGTCTCGAAGAGTGTATGAATGGTGGTCTCATCAATGAGATCATGCATTGTTCTATAGCCACAGATTTAATCTATATAGCCTCTTGATACATAGTCAATTGATCTTGCTATAGCCCAAGGAGATTATAAGATTACCATTATTTAATTCCCGAAGTTGAATGTGAATGGAGGTGCAAATGTTCCGGCTATTTATTCTCACATTTTCCAATATCGTTCCTATTTTTAATATTTTAAATCATTTTGGCACGTATTTCCCACAAAGTTTTTATTGTTTTTATTGGTTTATAATAGCAGCAAACAACTTTTGTCAATACTAAATCATTCAATTACTTTGAAATTTGTGGTATTGTTCACGAATTTATCACATATTTCCTTCATTATTATTACTCTTAAAGTATATGTAACACTTGATGTAACCATTCCAATAATATGAATTTAGCAAAATATTAAGGAATGATTCTAGATGTTTCTAGAAAACGTATATAGTTCCACCAATTTGGATTTTGCAATATTAATTGTTGGAATCTTGGCACTTTATGAATCACAATGAGAAGACATAAATGCACTAAATTCACCGGCAATAAGATGTCCTGTTAGTTCATAATATACATAATATCTTGTAGGCTACAAAAATATATTATTTTCCTGATTGGTATAACAGCAGCAGTATATATTCAGTTGAATGCCTGTATTCCAGTTATGGCCCTGCCTAAAATCAAGGCATGCATATCATGTGTGCCTGTAAAAAACAAATCCAGTTAATTAAGAACAAGTGACTTACAAAAACTTGTTCACTTGCCTTCATATGTGTTAACAGCTTCAAGGTTCATGACGTGTCTAATAACATGGTACTCGTCACTGACTCCATTGCCTCCCAGCATATCTCTAGCCGTGCGAGCAATTTCCAGCGCTTTGCCGCACGAGTTGCGTTTCACCATGGACACCATCTCCGGTGCGCATCTTACAATAAAATAAAATCAAATCAAAATACAGAACCCCATAATTACATTTCAATAAAGATTTCTTTAAATGTTCTTGTAGTGTGTCAATTATTTACTTATCGGAATCTATAAGCCTGCCCACTTGAATGCTGGCCTGCAGACCCACGCTGATATCAGTTAACATATCGGCAAGTTTCTTCTGGACAAGTTGGTTACTGGCCAAAGGTCGGCCAAATTGTTTTCTGTGATGGACAAACATACTTGTAACAACGGCAACTTCTATATTTTGCTGGTTTTGATGAAACACACCTGTCCAGCACGTATTGTCGTGCGGCGTGCATGCAAAACTCAGCCGCACCTAAGGCACCCCAACTGATCCCGTATCGGGCTTTGTTTAAGCACCCAAAAGGGCCCTAACAGGACACCACTAATATAGTGACATTGCCAAAACATTGACTCGGCCAATTCTACTCAGTACTTTCAGTCCCTCAACTCCCGGCAAGATATTTTCTTCCGGAACTTCAACATCTTCCATGACTATCATGCCTGTAATGGAAGCCCTCAAGGAGAATTTTCCCTCTATCTTTGGTGTGCTCAATCCGTTCATGCCCCTTTCAAGTAGAAATCCCTTCACGACACCTGTTTTTGCACATTTTGCCCAAACCACAAATACATCGGCAACAGGAGCATTTGTTATCCTGCAATTAAACAATTTTAAATATAACAGAGTTGAGTTGACAAAATACGTTTGAGTGGCCTTACCATGTCTTAGTACCATTCAAGCGGAAACATTTGCTAGATTCATCATATGTGGCACGTGTTTCCATGCTGCTTGGGTCACTGCCGTGATTTGGCTCGGTCAATCCAAAAGCTCCGATCAGCTGTCCAGTTGCTGCATAGAAGTTGCATGACACATATAATTGACTTTAAAGGTGTAATTAGTAGATGACAATTGAAACAAACCTAGTTTTGGAATGTATTTCTTCCTCTGATCTTCAGTTCCATACTCATGAATTGGGTGCATGACAAGAGATGATTGCACACTCATTGTTGACCTGTAGCTGCTGTCTACCCTTTAAAAATGATAGTGGAATGAAGAGACTAGCATGTATATCATCCCAAGTTCCTACACGTGAAACAATAAATACCTCTCCACTTCTCTGGCTATCAATCCATATGCAACGTACGATGCACCAGCACAGCCATAACCTTTAATAGTTGGACCCAATATTCCCAAAGCACCCATTTCTGGCAACACTTCTCTGTGGAAAACTGCAACAAATACATGTCTGATTTAAAATGGCCATTTCAAGGATTTATTTACAAGTGCACACGGCCATCTTATTACCTTCATTTCTATTGGACATGAGAATCCTAGGTACAAGTTTCTCGTTGCAATAGGTCCTCACCTCATCTCTGATAAGGATTTCATCTTCTGTTAACAAGCTTTCCAATTGCAGAGCATCTTTCCAGTCGAATTTGCCTGCATGGGAATTAAAATTTACGAGTTTTGCAACTAAAAGAGCAATTACATATATGCGCGTATATCAAAAGCGCATTGGAAATTTCAGTGCAAACATTATACACGATCCAGTACGAAACTGGAGTACGCATTAGCTCGCGCTCAAGGTCCAATTTAAGCCTGGATAAATAATATGTGAAAAAGTATAACCTGTACTTTTTCCTTTTTCGTTCTTTGCATTTGCTGAAATGAAATTTACAAATTTTGAGCATATCTATATATAAACGGTAATCAGCTAGTTTAATCAGCTTACGGACTGGCGCCGTTCCCAAACAACGAAGTCTGGAAAAAGATGTCGATAATTTGAGGAGCTTTCGTGGAATTACAGACATCTTGCCATGCATCTTGCTCGCAGATGGAAATCGAAAACCTTCGAGGCCGCGGTTCGCAGGCCGAAGTGCCAGCAATGACCGGCGGTTGACCGCTAGGTAGCGCCAGGGTACGGTGGGGTGAATTTTTTGTATCGGGTGCATGGAAAACGTGATTTTCACTGACGTCATAATTTCCACGCGGTATTGTGGCAAGATGGCAAGCGTGGTAGACGCGATCTTGTGCTATTTAGATAGAAATGGCACTGCAAACAGTCTAAATTTGGCTTCAGAACTGCATGAAGATCACCAGAAGATTGTGGGTGCAATAAAAAGCCTTCAGTGTTTGGGAACTGTGAGTTTTGAATTATCTAAACTCACATATTCATCCCTGAAATAAAATGATGTAATATATACCTTTCTCCTATAATAATAAAATAGGTAATAGAGTGTGAACAGGTGAGTGGCCGCAGATGGGAACTGACAGAAGAAGGCAAGCAAATTGCTGAAAATGGAAGCCATGAAGCGCTGGTTTATGCTGCAGTGCCTCCACCTCCAAATGGCATTTCACAAACTGAATTGATGGTACTGCAATTAATTCATAAGTAAATGTGTACCTGGTCCCCGTGTTAATGATACTGTGCTCCGTGTTTAGAAAGCCATGCCCAATTCAAATGTGGGCTTCAGCAAAGCCATGTCATCAGGGTGGATTGCAATAGACAAGACAGCATCTGGAGGACCAAGAATCACAAGAAAAGTATAAAATCAAGTCCACAAATTGAACAATACTTGTGAAATCGACACTGAATATGTTCAATTGCATGAATAGGTTGGGAACATTGTGGATTTGGTTAAAGAATCGTTAATAAAAATTCAAAACGGACAAGAATCTGATGTGCAGGGTGACATGAAACAAGATTTCAAAAAAAGGAAACTTCTCAAAGAAGTGTACGGTCTCATTTTAAATTGAAAATAAACCCATTGCTACATTTGATTGTTATTTTGAATGCAGCACCGTAACAAGTTTTGACATCTCACAAGGCCCTACTTTCACCACATCTATTACTAAACAAGAGACAGACTTAACAGCAGAGATGATTGCCACGTAAATTTACATGCAACATGGATTCAATCGTAAATATAAAATTCAATCTAATATTTTATTATACCGATTTAGGAATTCTTGGCAGAACAAAACCTTCAAGTCATACAACTACGATGCCATGGGTATACCTCCAACTAGAGGCCACTTGCACCCACTTTTAAAAGTGAGAGCCGAGTTCCGGCAAATATTCCTTGAAATGGGGTCTGTATGATAATGAGACACGTACATTAACACAAAGCCATTTCATTGATTATCGTGGTTACTGTAGTTTCAGCGAAATGCCCACTAATAATTACGTTGAGAGTTCTTTCTGGAATTTTGACACCCTGTTTCAACCTCAACAACATCCAGCGCGTGACGCGCATGATACTTTCTTTCTAAGTGGTAAAACAATGAAGTCTGTTATAGTTTTAACAATTATATGTAGCTAAATTTGTCCACAAATTCAGAGCCAAAAAGCAGCAATGAGTTCCCCAAAGAGTACCTTAAACGGGTCCGTGATACACATCAATATGGTGGCTATGGATCCCAGGGGTAATGCAAAAGTAGCATAAAAATGAAAATAGTATTCACATGATTGATGTTGCCATTTCATTACAGATATAAGTATGAATGGAAATTGGAGGAAGCCCAGAAAAACCTTCTCCGTACACACACGACAGCTGTTAGCGCTAGGCTTTTGTACAAACTAGCTCAACAGGTGTACAAGAGAATCTCAAATGTAATTACAATTCAAATGCAGTGATTGACCACAGTGCAAATTTGCAGGAAAAGTTTACACCCGTCAAGTACTTCAGCATCGATAGAGTTTTCCGAAACGAAACTCTTGACGCTACGCATTTAGCGGAGTTTAATCAAATTGAAGGAGTTATCGCTGACTACAACTTAACGCTGGGGGATCTGATGGGAGTTTTGCAAGAATTCTTTAAAAAACTTGGTTTGTATAACTTGCAGTTGCGCATTTTACTATACGGTAGTGCTCATGTCTGAAATTTGACTTACGTGCAGGAATAGCAAAAATACGCTTCAAACCAGCATATAATCCTTACACTGAACCAAGCATGGAAATCTTTAGTTTTCATGAAGGCCTCAATAAGTGGGTTGAAGTTGGAAATTCTGGTGTTTTCAGGCCAGAAATGCTTCTTCCAATGGGACTGCCAAAAGATGTATCGGTAATCGCATGGGGACTTTCTTTGGAGCGGTACGTATTTTCTTTGTCGGGTGTGGCTTTGTGACCAAAAGGACAAATTGTAGTACTGATATTTGTATTTTGTTATTCAGGCCCACTATGATAAAATATGGAATATCAAACATTCGCGATTTAGTTGGCCATAAAGTGAACTTGCAGATGGTTTACGATAACCCCATCTGCCGACTAGACAAGTAAATGCAATCCGAGTATTTGCCTATTGTGTGATCGTAGCCAATATGGACTAGGGAAAAACTGTTCTGTTCTTTAAAATCTCGTTGCAAATACCTTATGTGCATTTAGAGTGAGTGATGCATTGAAAGTTACATCGGATTGGAGAGATGTCGAAGCTCACCAGGTGCGGGTTCTAGATACGTTGCAGCGCATACAGCAGGAACTTGTCAAGTTAAAGGAAGACCTTGGATTCAAGGGAACGGAGCAAAGAATGGACAACACTGATATTATTATTCACGCATCAGCTGGCCGTCCCCCACTTTCACTCATCGTGCTTCTCGGTCAATTAGCGCATCAAAACCCTGTCCAATTTACTTCTCACATACATTCAAGTGTGAACAATTCCACACATTCCATTGTACCAAAATGGGAAATTTCTCAAAATAACATCTCCTCTACTTCAAAAAATGTACCGCTTAAAGTGACCGTCATTTGGAAGGGTAGCAGTTATGAATGCAAAATGTTTAATTCGTTAAACCGCAAATGTATCCGTGGAGAAGCGAATGTAGCCAGATATTTGGCAAGGATTTTGAATCCGAGGTACGATCGCAATGCCGAAATAGGGACTATCATCGACCAGTTTATAGATTTAGGTAATAATTTAATTGAAAGCAATCAAGCTGTGCAACAAAATGCAGTCATGAAGGTTTTGAACGCTCATTTCGCAAATCGTGTCTGGCTGGTACAAGATCAGCTGACGTTGGCTGACATATTCATGTTTAGTGCCTTCCAATATGTTTCATGCAATGTTTTGCACAATGTGAAAAGGTGGCATGACGCATGTAAAGATCATCCAATCTTTGCAATTCTGCGTTAACTAGTAAAAGATGGTTCAATAAAAAAGTTAACTCCCTTTTCTTGTATTATATATATACCGAGCCTGTTTGAATATTACACTGTGCTACTATATATGACTTACATCGAAAATAAATTTGTAGGGGTTTCGATCATAATTTAGCCGTCACATTTGAATTTCCCATCGAATACGACACCGAAGTTGTTGTGGTTGCAACAGTTGGTTGAACAGTGTGCGAAGATGGAGGTACTTCAGTAGAATGGAAAAAATAGTTCTGTAAATAGGGGAAAAGATGGAGTTTCAAAAGTAGCGGCAACCTTATGATAAACAAATAATACGAATTTAGATTACCACAAATCCAGTTGCCAGCAGAAAATGGCAGAGGACGATGAGCGCCATGACAAGAATTCCGATCTGCACCATAATGAACTGTCAAATAAATCCACATTGTTTTCGTGTTTCAAAAGTATTCCATACCCTTTTTTGATCCCTGGATACAGTAGGCCAAAGAGTAAGAACCAGAACAGACCCTGACAATGCTGAACCCACAACAGCCAATAACCATTGGAGCCAGTTGGCTTGAATGACACATAAGATCTAGGACAAAAATCGAGTATTAATCAGACTTTAATGTATAGATTAATTGATTTGAAATACTGACAGTATTACCGATATTGGAACATATATAGCTAATGAATAGCCATAGATGCACAAAATCTCCAGTAATGTGTACCCAGCATCACTCTTTCTGTACCACAAGAACAGCCACAAGGCTAATGGTATCAAGGTAACATACGTGTAAACTGCAGTTGCAGCCAAAGTCACTAAATAATACAATTTCCAATTATTAAATAAATCGGTCCAGATTAATTAAATACAAAATGACCCGGCCATGTATACCTTTGTTGAAATCATATCTCCACTCATATGCATCACTGTTAGCATTCTGCAAATAACTGGCCAAGTTGCCACTTATGGCAGTGCTGAAAATGAGTGTGGCACAAATCCAGAATGGTCCTAAAATTAATTGCAGCTGCATAAGAACCACGACAGCCAGCTCATGCATCGCGTATATATTTTTAAAAAATATTAACCATAAAGATCTGGGTTTGGTCTTATGCATCTTTCCAGAAAATTTCCATCTCCTGGTTTCGGAATGAAACTCCAAAGGACCCTTTGCACAACTTGTTGGGTATCAACGTCAAAGTAACTCTGATAATATCCGAAGGACCAGGGGGAAAGTCGGTCTGGCTTTTTCTGATCTCTTAGCAGCTGTAATAGAGTACAACAAAACGGATGTTATAGGGTCATTCCATGTCAACTCAACCAGCTTGTTCACCACACCATCTCAGATTCAATTCATATTATTTGTATGAAAAGACACATATAAGATAAGAACTTTTGCAAAGTATCAGATTTTTTGGGCATTTATTGACAGAGTTGTGGAATTATGAAAAAATTACGATTTTCCGAATCCGAGCCGCAAAAATTTCTTATTTTAGTTAGAGCTCTTGTATGACTAATAGAAATACTACAAGAATATGACCTTAGATGTAACATTAGACGGCGATTTTAAAAATGTGAACAGAAATTTGATTTGACAATTAGTTTAAGAGTTATTGATTTTTAATCACTTTTTTGGAGAATTTGTAATATCTGAAAAGGCCCTTCCTTGTTTTATGTGAAAAAATACTGGTGCTATGGTAATGTCATGCATGTAATATCACTCTTGGTAATATAATACATGGTGTGATTTTATTTTGGTAACAGAAATGGAGTCCCAACAGAGCATGTGCAAAACTCATGCATGTCTACTGAAACACAGCCGGCTACTACGGCAAATGTGCCGGCAAAACGAAGACCTTACTCTCCTTTTCAAAACACGAGCAGCAAAGCGGAGTACGTCGTAGCAAGAATTGACGATTTGCTGAACTGGGGAAGGAAGGTGAATTGCACAAAATACATCAATTGGTCATCTTTGCAGAGGAGTCTGCTGTGTAATGTGAAGTTTAAAATAATTGAAACACATGACACAAAACACTGATCAACAAGTGTCGGAAACGATACAGAAGAAAATATGCGATAACTTGTCAATTAGTAGTATTTTGCAGCATGCAGTTCACTAATATGTATGGATTATTAGTTAAAATAGTTTACAAACTTTCATTTTATTAGGGTTCCCTATGGCCCTTGACGTTTGGGCTTGCGTGCTGCGCGGTGGAAATGATGCACATCGCAGCTCCTCGATACGACATGGACCGTTACGGTGTAGTCTTCCGCGCCAGCCCTAGACAAGCCGATGTCATCATAGTTGCAGGGACACTTACAAATAAAATGGCCCCTGCACTTCGTAGGGTTAGTATTTGGACAGTTTAAAAAGTTTGATACGGTCTTTACACCAATTGTGTTTTGAACGCGTGGGTTATTTATTTGGCTGCACAGGTTTACGATCAGATGTTGGAGCCCAGATGGGTCATCTCGATGGGAAGTTGCGCAAACGGTGGCGGTTACTACCATTATTCTTACTCCGTTGTCCGCGGCTGCGATAGAATAATCCCAGTGGACATTTACGTACCGGGTTAGTTGGACTTTTGGTGATAGTAGCACGCAATATACATTGGTTTTTCTATGATGAAAGTGCAGGGGTCCTGAAACCAGTTATATCTGTGGACTGGATTGCTTTTCCTTTAGAAACCTCTCGTACGCATGTGGCTTACGAGTGCTTGTTTTAGGAAAGCAAGGATTGCAAAGATCTGATGTTACGCTTGTTTATACGCATTGCAGCAGCGATCGACATTCATAGATGATATCCTTAGTGCAAATCCGTTTTTTTTTTATCATTTCAGGTTGTCCTCCAACGGCCGAAGCACTCATGTACGGTATCCTGCAGCTGCAGAAGAAAGTGAAGCGCATGAAAAGCATGCAGATGTGGTACCGAAAGTAACGGTTTAGCGTAGAGATGTCCTGATATTTTGAAACTGTACAGACCTATTCTATTAGTGTGTAGTATTTGCTAGCACTTGATAAAGGGAGAGAATACTACACCATGAAAATTAAATTTGGCCATCATGTAAAGCGAAGAATAGAATAGCGCGTAATTTCATTCACGTTATTAGTAGCTTACACCGGCTTACACCAAACCAGGAACCATGTCATTTTCCAAACTTTTTGCCGATTCATGGTTCATTCCAAATTGTGATAACTTTGGTTTCGCGATATTCGCGCACCTTCAATTTTCCGCAAAAATGTATGTGTTACGGTAAAAGACCGCAGAACGGGAAAAGTCCGCAGTCCGATCGAAATTTCACGATTTTTTTACAAAAACCCGTTTCCACAATCTTCGTGTTCAAAAAATGAGTATTTTCCAGGAAAATAAGATGATTGGAACTGAATGTCAATAGAGCTATGGTGTATAACTGTAGTGACAATGCTGCTAATCTGCGAAAATAGTCACCGCTGAAGGTCTAAAATTAATTTTCCGCGAAAATTTAGCTGCGCGAATTCAAAGTCGTTTAAAGTATCAATTTCCCTGAATTTTATACTAAAATTTTAAGTTCCATCAGTAGTTTGGATCCCTAAGTAATGGCCGCAATTGCAGCAAAAAATGATATTGTGCCCCATTTATCATTTGAACTCAGAAAATCTTTAATGAATGCCATGCGCAACAGGTTACACATTCATTTTCATTTTAAAAGAAAGGTGAATTAAGGCTTCTCTTTCTCCTTCTTTGTGGCCTTCGAAGCCTCGGCTTTCGCTTCCTCCGCCTCGTAAACCGCGATGTACTTGTCAACTTCGTTGGCCTGTAGAATATGCACTCTTGTTTTGCCATTCTCCCTAGTTAGAGTTGCCATTTCCACTAGAAACCAAAGCCTCATTTGTACATTTACGCTTTTTATAAACAAACCTAGGAGTGCATAAATTTGCACACATACATTTCTCAGCCGTCAGTTTAGTCATGTCTAGGGTTTTGGACATGACTTTAACAGCCAAGGCTAGTGCATCCTGAATTTTGGTTTCCCCTTCCTTGTATTCTTGCTTCAAAATTGAAACTGCAGCCTGTCAAAAAAGGTTACCTGTACTTGCAGCTGTGATTGACGGATTTAAGGTATCGTGGCGAGAAACGTTACGGCATTGTTGTTCCCAATGCACGTTGCTTTCCATCCTCCGTAGTTTCCACTTGGATCGGATTGATAGAGTTGAAAACCGTAATGTTTATCCCAGCCCATGTAGAGAACGGAGACTCCGAAAGGTCTTTTGCCTCCGTATTGCGTGTAAGCCTGTTTTATATCGCATAACCAGCTCACCAGTTGTTCGCAAGGTATGGATTCACCGTATTGCAGGAGGTATCTAGGGAAATGGCAGACATTTCAAGAAGCTGGGACACATTTAGGAAACTACAGTATTTGCAGTTTATCTACATGTAACAAACCTCTGAGCGATTAAACGCAATTCATTGGTGAGGACATTTGCATCTGATGTGATGCCGGCAACACTGCAGGCCATGTCCCTGGCAAATTAAGGTAAATGTGTTATTGGATTTTTATTTGTTTTGCACAGTTTGTTATAAATTTATAAATGGACTGCTAACAGTCCATCCTCACTCGTTTAATTTGTAGATTTTTTCCGAGAAGAAAACCTCATCCAGTAACTTGTTGGTGTTTCGGCGTTCAGCAGCCAAAACGATGCCATCAGATGCAAGTATTCCGAGACATGTTCCTGCATGTCCTATGGCCTCCATTGCATATTCAACTTGATACAACCTTCCTGCAATTTTGGTTCGTATTTATACATATTCATATTTTCGATGCGAAACTATTTATATACATACCCTCAGGCGAGAAAATGGTCGTTCTTGAGTCATATCGACGTGCCTATAATTAAAACATAGGTATTTTTTTAAAGATTTGTTGCCGGTTTGTTTGTGTGATTTAGAAGTCAATTTTTCAAATTTAACGCAATTTGAAAATTCAGATGGCCATTTCGAATGAAATCCGCAAATATTACGCTGAATTAGCAACAAGTATTTCGCTAGATTTATGGCTTTTTGGTAATTTTCAAGTATTAATGAAAAATATTCAATTTTCTACTGTCATCGCTTACCATCTTGCTTCTGCTTTATGCCGATTGAAACAAGAACAACTTCTCCTTCTCTGAAGTTGAAATGAAAAAGCAGTTTTAAACGGCCGGGGCGCTGCTGTCGTTTGTGGTCGGGTAGGACGTCACAATGGAGTCGGTATGCGGTACTTCGAATGCATTTGGGATAACACCATTGTGACGTCGAGAACTCAAATGACAACCGCGCCCCTGGTGGTAGGCAAAGGCGATGTTTGTAAACAAAACTTTGTATTCAATGCGCGGTGAATCTTGGGTGATGGGTGAATCAATGAGCTACTATACCTTATCCCGGCTTAAGTTTGGACCAGTGTGGGCGGAGCTTGCGATTTGCTGCAACCAATGGTGAGGAGAAGAACGTGTGGGCACCATCGGGTGGATGGTTACTATTGGTTCAATGCGCCCATTGATTGGTTGCAACAAATCGCAAGCTCCGCCCACACTGGTCCAAACTTAAGCCGGGATAAGGTATAGTAATGTAATTGCAGACAATTTAAATAATGACACTGTTTACCCGTTTACCTTGGTCACTTTCATCGCAACACCTTCCGGTAAATTCCTTTGAATGTACTCCAAGAAAGTATCTGCCGTTGAACCCGTCAAATGTTTGAACTGTCCAAGAAAAATATAGTTTTTAAAATGCAAAATAATATTTTATTGTGTTAATATTCGATTGAATACCCTCATGATTCGGAAATGTGTTCTCATTTCGTATTGGACAATGTGTTTGCGGTGAACGAAAATTGATTTCAACAAATACAATCTTTCCATGTGTTTCTTGGGCACCAGTCTGAAAACCATACATACAATTATAAATATTTTGGAATTTTTTATTCGAAAATAATTTTATAGATAATTATAGTAAAAAAAAATATAGGATAAATTTTATTATTTTTTTTAGAAATGTTTAAAATTCCAATCACGTTTCAGTATGTGTTATTTCCAATTCCTTGGCAGTTTTTGTAGCAAACCATTCGTAACTTTTTAATACTGCCGGGTCATGACCTCTAACTTCGACATCCAACTTCTTGTACAGGATGTCACGCTCGGGTTGGCCGACAGGTGGCGCTACGTTCGACTGAAATAATAAAGAATGCAAGTAGGCGTAAAAAATGCACGCACATTTCACGATCTTTGGTTGATCTCGTGCAAATATTCTTCAAACACCGCCAACTTTACAGATGTGAACGACCGTATTACCGAATCAGGTGACAATGTAGAGTAATTGGCTTCATTTTGCCGAAAATATTGCGTTTCTAACGAAAGATATCCGTTGCGAAAATTAATCGATTCGCGAAAATATTTCCCGCTCTGCAAACAAAATGGCGACGAATAATAAAAAAGGTGATTTTACTCGATAGTAAAGTGACGTTTGAAACAAATTTATTTACCCGACTTGCTGCAGAAGCGATTGAACGCAGAGCCATTTTGTTTGTTGCGGGATACATAATGTGCACGGGGCGGGGCGAACTGGGTCACGTGATGCAGTCCGCCATTTTGGGTGTCGTTTTCGCATCAGTTATGCGCAAGGAGGTTGGAAGTGCGCGTGGGCGCGTGGATGTGGAACTTGCCGGTGGTGTCGGAACGTTAGGAAAAGTAGATTTAAATATGTAACTCGATGTCCTGAACCTTTTAGGTTCACGGTAATTATTCGAAAAAACGCGTCGTTCAGGCGCGATGGGCGTTTGACGGTGTTATTTTTAGACACTAGACCGTAACATACGTATAGCTGCGGGTCATCATCATTTCCAAAGCATGTTTTATTTTTATTATTGTACCTCATTTGTTAATATTTATTAAACGTAACAGATATTCGGGATTAAATGTTATGCCTTTAATTTCAACAAGAACATTAAATAATAGGAAAACGACAAACTAAATAAATCCACAAAATGCTAACCAAAAATATAAAAATACTAAATATTACACTAATAAAATAGA
>JAQIWR010000544.1:0-19505 GCA_034695945.1 Glomeris hexasticha
GCTAATAACATCATGTCGATCAGATTTTTAACGAACTTCATTTTTTTATAATAAAAAGAAATCACGTTATGTGGAACGCCCTGTATATAGACATTGTTGGGGACTATAGACTGCATGATAAATATTTTTATAAATTAAACCTCTCTATGCTGGAAAAATTTACATATGTCCCAGCTGACCTACATATAATCCTGGGAATTTGAAAATGTATTCCGTATAACCTTATTTAAATTGTAATTGGGTAAATAAAATTTGATAATTTATTGCAAGGTTTCTGTAAAGCCGTAAAACGCATCGGGAAAATAAAATACATTTTGAATTACAAATCGCACTTTGAACTTTCAAGGTCAAATTTTCTGGCCTTGACTGAAGAATTAAATATTTTCAATGTTTAATTGCGTGCTATAGATATCAGTGTAGTAGTACGCACTACAGGTGAATGTGCGAGAATTAATTATTGATATACTCTTGATATAAATAATAAATAAACGAGAACGCTGAACGTGTTTTAGGCTTAAAGCGTCGTTTAGGCCTAGTTGGGTTTACGTTCGTTCGCAAAATCCAGCTAGGCAAAATGTAGAAAATGGCGACGAATCGGCACTGCACATCGGATGGATACGTTGGATGCCTGGTGGGATTTGGCGAAGAGCAATTCGCTTAAAACGCTCCTCGCAACACAAAAGGGGTTGGAGGGATGTAAATCGAGCAAATGGCTATTAAGACATCTTTTCATCTCGTTTAAAACACTTTGAATGGAGATGGATATTGAACGAAACGACACACAACTCTATAATTGGAATCAATTAAACCATAAAACTAATGAAATCGCACCTCACCTGCTTCCGATGGCAAAACTTCACAACTTGCTATCATTCCTTGCATCATTCATTACGCCATTTTGACTAATGACCCAAGGGGTCGTTCAACAATTACGTCAAATTATAACCGCTAGGGGGCGGGGTTAAAAGATAAACATGTTCTCTCGATCAAAACGTCCTTGATTGGTAATTAATATCGCAATTAATCCCAATTGTGGTGAACGATCACAAAATCTTGTAAAATATTTTGTATCACACTGCTATGTTTTAGCGGTTTTAGCATTGGGACAAATTCTGAATAATTCAATCATGCATGTATAGAGGGCGCTTCCAACAAATAGATTCCCTTAAAGGTGAACTGACAGCGAATCCTAACACAATCATTTCATATCCCAAAAGCTGAAGTGTCTTGATAACGGACATTTCGAGATTTTTGAGGAAAATTTGATATTGCTTTGCTCTGATTGGCCAAGAACTGAGACAGTAAGCCACGCCCTAGCCACCCAATTCGCCGAGAACGGAGACTGTAAGCCACGCCTGCGTACTCGCAGCCGCTCACAAGCCCACGCAAGCCGCTCGCAAAGCCAGTATCGTTCGGTAAAACGTTCATAACGTTTTTGTTTTAATTTGTAATCTATTTCTGCATTCACCAGCGTTTTTAGGGACACAATAACTACTTATAAACCGATTATCAGGGTACATTACAAAACCGTGTCAGTTCTCCTTTAATAAGTACTGTTACGGGAGTTATGACATTTTACGTTACCGAGACAAAACTAATTAACCTAACGTAACCAAAACTAGTATTACATACGTTTTGACACTCTCCGATTCTTTTATGTTCTCGGAAGTTTTTGGGAAAAAACCGTTATTTAACGGTGAAAACCGGTTTTGTGGCCAAACATAAAAATAAACCTTGGGAACAAGATGGCGTCCAATTTTCAGGGACTCTAGTGCAAAAGAGAGATTTTCCAAGGCAGAGAGCTGTTTGTACTTTTCTCAACTAAAAAATTACTTTATCTAAAATCTCACTGTACTTAGCATTGTTGTACATTTTAAAATAAAAAACCCACTGGTTATTAAAAACCAATTAAAATCATTATCATGTAGTTCATCTAGTCTGCACTTTTTCTTGTCTCGGTTACCGAAGAGCACTGATTTCGTGACCATCTTAGTAGTTTGCGCACAAGATCTTCCCATTTTGTAGATGTTATCACCTGGTCATGCTAAGATTATACATTCTTTCTTACATGTGTAGGAGCATATGGGGATCTTGCAAGGGAGGGCAGTGGCTTACGTTAACTTGGATGCTGCCGTGACAGGTTTAATTGCAACCCATTACACAAACCCTGTTTTGCACGAGTTATTACTTCGGTTAACCGGACGTTGTTGTCCCATGTAAATTTCAGGTAATCATTCGCTGTCAGCAAGCTCTTCACCATTACTCTATCAAACGGTGTACCGCGCTGCACAACAGGTGAGTTCCTTTCAGCAAACGTATTCTTTCACCCTGGTTCACATGGTTGCGTTGTGCGTTACCACATGTGAACCGTACTGCGTTATCTACCACAATATACGCCATTTTGTGTGTTGATCAACTTCAAAGCACAACGCACCAACGTACCAAAACACGATGTTGCGTCAATGACGCATCCATGTGAATTGGGTACTGTAGGATAAGTTTCTACCGGCTGGATCAAACCTTATGAGTGTGATATCTAGGTACCTAACCCAGGTCGTCATTCTGAAGGAACAAATAATGAGAAAACTGTGTATGACACATGGGTACGAGCTTTCCCCAACAACCGCAACTCATCCGCGTACTTCTTGCGGTCTGTTTTGGATGGAAGCAACCGTTTAGATTTCGCACATCTTCCCAGATCTGAATTTCTCAGGGAAGCCCTGGAAAATACACGTCCAAGGTACATTATAGTTTACCAAATAGTAGTTGTAATTATTATCATATAAGCATCCCATCACTCCATACCAATGATGTAATTGATCTCAGTTAATTTGCAAGATGGTGTACTGCATTATTTATATCAAATACCATTACACAGGATAGGACCATTCATTCTAAGGTCCTATCTAATGTGGGTAAACTGTATGCACATCCATTTGTACTTTCATGGTTATTTTTCAGAATGAAAAGGCTTCACGGCAGAACCGACTACTCGGGATTTTTCAACCAAGCTGGAATCCCTGCTGTGGAATTGTCATATGCATATATTCTAGTATGTTAATTGTATTGCAAACTGAATAATGTATAGTTGAAATAATTAATATCTCGATATTAATATAATCCAAATATTGTACGTTGCACAAACAGCCAGGAGCATATCCCTTGTATCACACGGCATTCGACAACTTCTACGCGGTTGAGAATTTCATCGATCCAACATTTAAGGTTGCACACTGCACAGTATTACATGTCACATTTTGGGATATCTATATAAATATTGACCAGATATTTTCTTTCTAACTGTGCAGTACCATGAAGCTGTTGCACGTGTCGTAGGGGAAGTCGTGAGGGATTTGTCCGATTCTATTTTCATACCTTTCAACGTTCTTTACTATACCAAAGTCATGAAAGACATGTACCAGACACTCCAACTGCGGTATGATCTTATTCCACAGTTTAAAAGAGACATGGAGCACCATGGCATTAGAATAGGTAAAGTTGTTGTGTTACATCACTAGTTACTACAATTAGGTTTCTACATCATAAACCTTGTTTCCAGATTGGCTGGAACAAGCAGTTCAAAACTTCAGCCAGGCTGCACTTGACTTTCACTTAAGACAAGAATCACTGGAAATCATGGAGTAAGTAGTGTACAGTAATATAGTAACTAGTATAAACATGTGTTTTATGACAACTGTGACTGTATATACATGTACAATTGTTGTACAATCATTTTTGCTCCATTTAGCCCATTGACAATACGCAGTGTGAACGACCAGCTAATGTTGTTGGAAAGGGCATTTTTGGATAACACAGGACTTCCAGGACAACCAAGGCATAGGTATGTAAAACCAGGATTTATGATAAAAGTGTGTGCATGATATTAAATTTTTAAAAAAATGTTCCCACTAAAAATTAAGAAATTATATTGCTTACCTTTGCAGGCACATTGTGCTAGGTCCTAGTCGAGCACACACCTTTGGGGATGAAAGTTTCCCAGGATTAGTTGATCTTCTTACAGAATTTGCACATCCTAATGAAGAGCACTGGATGGAAGTCAGAAGACATCTCAGTGCCCTGGTGTTTGTAATTCAGTCTGCAACAAATACATTGGCAGATGTGATGTAAGTCGAGGTTTATAATGATCCCGCCTGAAATCCCCATCCATCATTGTACATATATAAAATGTCGAAATCTTACCACGATCGATGTACAATATCAAATTTGTGTTCCATGCATTTTCAATATCGTCCGTTGTGTAAATGCGCGTGCATGTTTTATCCAAGTTTTATCACTAGCTGAACTTTGAATTTTGAAACAGTATCGTGGTTGAATGCGATATACTGGTATAGCGTTTGCTAGGTGCACACGATGTGATCCATAACTTGGTGGGGCATAATTATTCGCCATTTTCCCATTACTTCTTCCTGCTGCATTTGAATTGACAAGAGAATGTAGAATTTGTAGTTTGCGAAGCGCGCGTTCGCCATCGTGCACTGTTGCGCATGCTCAGGGTGACGTCACTGCATCCTTCCCCAATCACGATGCGCAACGCTTGCTACGCCCACACCAGAACGTCTTCAAAATGACGTAGTACACATATATCGTTGAATATCGATAGAAGAAACCTTCTGAAGCGCGAAAATTGAATTCAAAAAATAGCATTGTTTCAAAAAAAATGCAACACATGCAAACTAATTCGCACTTTGGCTATTTTCAAAAACAAAATATATTATAACTGTTGGTCCACGTACCACATACCACCATGTGTGGTATGTTTCTGAGTACACCACACGGTGGAGATTTCCAAAAGGTATGCAGAAAATATTCTGCATGCACACATTTAATTTGACTTTTGCAAAAGCAAAAACAATTATGTATATTTTGCAGGACCCTCTTCTTGGTATAAACCATGAATTAGTGTTATTTGAAGTTGTTGTAAATTAATAATTACAAATGTTTACCCATTTACCATAAACTATATAGCTACATAAAGTGGTTTATTTCAATTCATTTGCCACTTATGCTAACAGTTATAAGTGTAAAAGTCTATTGAATATAGCTTCTAGTGTGCACCAACCATTGAGCATTTGTAGCTAGGTGTGAGAAAATCACTTAACACCTGGTGAAGGTGAAATCTTTCAGTGTATATTTATTATACAACTACTACATAGAACGTACTCTAGCAAATCAGCATTTGTCATCAAACCTGTGGGAAGTGGAAATAACCGAGTTATTTTGTGTATGTTCATTGTCTGCATCATACTAGTCTCAAATTTGATTATGTTTTATAATCTCTGTTGATATAGGTATATGATTAAGTCAATGTGATGGTGCGAATGTACCATCTGTATTAAAAACTATGTGCATTAAAGATTGGCCAATGGACTTGAATGTAACACTACAGTTTTTATTTGGCTTCTTTAACCCAAGAAAACGTCACATTATTTGATGCAACACGGCATTGTATATAAATATTCCACATTTTAAAATCCCAAGTTGAGAACATAACGGTATAAGTAGCATACAAAATAAGACAAAATTTCATTATTGACGTGTCAATCGTCAGTTTTTGAGCATTGCCGTTTACCAAATTCAGTATCTAATGTTTGGGCAGAGTTATTCATAACTTCATCACATTCTAGATGTTGGGTTTCATTTGTGGACAATACCTCAGAATTAGCAATTTTGGTTTTCAATACCTCAGAGATGGATGCTTTGGATAATTCATCTGAAATTACGGATTCGTTTTCAACTACAACTGTCAATGCAGTTACATTGTCTTCAGGAATTGGTTCAGTATTAAAATCTTCTTTGACTGTCACAATGACAGTGTCCTCTTCCGACATTTTGTTAACAATAGACAAGTCATCAGCAGTTGCTTCAATTGACGTTTCATGCAAATTGCTTTCCAATAATTTATCTTTGGCTTGTTCATTGTCTGTAAGGGGTTCATCTAGAGAAAGTTTAGGCACAGTATCCATTTCTGAAAAATCAGTTGTATTGCTTGTGTCAGCTGAAGATGGCAGCTGAATTTCAGTCGTACAATATTCGGCTGCATCTTGTCTTACAAATTCTTCCAGATTTTCTGGCTCTTCCTGTCTTACAAATTCTTTCATATTGTCATTATCTTCACAATACGTTTCCTGTATACCGTCATCAACTGCATTATTGTCTTGAACAATATCTGAATTCAAAATTTCAGCTGCAACCGCTGTATCGGTTCTTTCGCTTTCATAACTGTCGCAATTTCCCAAATTTTCATCGTGACCTAATTCTACGCTGCTCCTTAAATCCGAAATGTCAGTTGAAAAAGTAGTATTTGTTTCTTCAACCTCAACAGTATTGCTATCTTGCATCTCACCATCAATTGCATCAGCAATGACCACTCCATCGTCAACTTTACCAGGTTCGACGTCAGTGGCAATTTCATTATTTTCGTCAATTCTATAACTTAATTCGCAGTGATCATCACTGTGGTCAGGCTGTATCAGATTTTCTTTGGCATCGGACAAATCCAAATCGTTTCCTTCTAAAGAAAAATCCTCCAAAGAAGGCTCTGTCTCAAAGTTCGTTACTCGAGGAGATTCATCTACAGGTTGACCATCTTGGTTGTTGATTTCAGATATTGTCGATTCATTGCCACTGGTGGTCGCATCTTCCCAAGAGTCATCATCGCCATCCTGCAAAGTATTTAGCTCGATGTCCGTGCGTACCGGCAAGACAATCGAAGCCACGTCTTCTACAGGGTGTTGTAACACTTGCGTGCTTTTCTCCATTTCATCAGAACTGCCAGACTTTCTTGGCAGGTTTCTATTTCCAACAACTTTATCTTTGGACTTGAGCCGCGCTTTATCTTTCACCGCTGCGCGGTCTTCGCGGTAATTACTTCTCGCAGGTCTCTGATCTTCCAACCCGTGTTTTTCATCCTCGGACTGACTACTGTTTGAAGCTCTAGGACCCCTGAAACCCCGACTTCCATCAGACCTCGACCTGATGGAAAGTTTCTCAAATTCACCACCGAAGGCAGGATTCAGTTCAGGGCTATCATTGTGTCTGGAAACTCGTTGTTTTTGGTACGCGGCATCTTGATCTCTTCCCGTGCCAAGTTGCCGTCTTGAGTTTCCTGTTCGACACACATTTATCATCATTGACATACACAATGTGATTGAAAATGTGTTACTTACCTCGCTGGTCAACGGCATCTGAATACTCAGAGGATGGCCTAGACATTTGAGACTGTTCATCATCCCTAAATATAGAAAATAATGGCAATTTATTTCCATGTGATATATTAATAATGGTATAATTGTGCCCATACTTTGCCCGGTCCCATTCTCTTCGCCATTGCCCACTGGCCGTTTTTTGCCTGGCCAGCCTTTCCTCTTCAACTTTATTACGTTCCTCTCTCCATTGTTGATATTCCCTTCGCTCCCTTCCGGTCATGTACAGCGCCATTTCCATTTTGTTACGTGGTGGGTAATGCGACATTTCCTTTTAATAATAGCAAAACACGTATTTCTCATTTATTTTGTTATACAGGACAATGGTAGGTTCCAGCCTAACATTGTCATTACCCGCTTTCGAGTCTTGCTGTGTTGCATTGTGCTGCGGACATTTGTGAAGTCCGGACCTCCAAAATTCCCAACATGGCGCCTGCTTCGTCCGAGTTGCCCATCTGAAAGTTGCCCTTCACGAGTGCGATCGGACAGAAAGCTGTATACTGGATCAGGAGGTGGACCGTCGCCCTAAATGGCATGGTTCGAAATAAATAAAAACGCCCTGTTGACAATGCTCCATCTTTTGGGATAGTTTCTAGAAAAAGTCAGATGCATATGGATTACGTCTTGCAATCGCTGTTGTTGCCTTCGGCTTTCTGTATGGTCTGGAAGTTTGGACTGCTCCTGAGGTTGTGGTTTCGGTTGCCTCACCTTTGGTGTGTAATTTCTCACTGGTGGTTTACGATCAATGTGTGCTTGCTGCACAAATTGAAATTTTATTGTTTTAAATTGTTAATGAATACCTATGAAAATATAATTCCGAAATTGTAAAAATATGAAAATGCTGACTGATGTTGTCTTGTGCTCAAGAGCTGCTTTGCTGAATTCCTCAGCATTCTTTTTATCCGCTTCCACTTCCTTGATTCAAATTAAATGAATTAATTACAACATTTATTCTGAATCACATCACAATTTTAACAATTATAATTTATACCTTGTGCCTTTTCAGCAATTCTTCGTTTTTCTTTCGGATCTGCTCCATTTTTGCATTTATGAATGCTTCTTTCTCCTCCTTTGATAGCTGTTTATAATAATAAAAAATTGTAATGAAACCTGATGAGATTTTAGAATGGCAAGTACTATATACGCAAGCCTAACCTGCGCAGCATCTTCCATTGTTGAACAGAACTTCTGACGGAATAATTTGTAAAAATATTGCTGATGCCGATCCAATGCCACGTACCATCAATTTCCCTAATCACGCAGCTATTCCGTGTGCATTGATGTACTGAAACCTTTCCAAAAACGGACATATGCAACGTCCGTCGGCGTCCACAAGTTCGCAAGAGCAAAGGCGTCGCATGAAAATACGAGCGCCATCTAGCGGAGGCGCATGGAATTAAAATTTTCTCACCCTCTGGCTCATTGATCCTACTCAATTTACTGTATAAATGCCAAAACAAAATTTCCGAAATATTATCCCATGCAGTAAATTAGTGATCCCCAATTTGCGTATTACATCTTACATACGCACATGTCAGACCGTTTGCATCTTAGACAATTTTGCCCAATGCATTTATTTCTATATAATATATACAATATAAAAGTCTTAAAAGATTATGTTTATTAGAAATGTTTTCACGTACGGTATAATAATTCTGCTTGTTAATATTATGTACAGTAGTTGACAGCGATTATTTGCCCTGTATACTAAAAGATACTGCAGTTTGTCCCATAAAATGATTTTCATTCATAAAAATACGCAAAACAGCAGTTTTATATGGGACAAACTGCGGTATTTTTTAGTAGGGTAGCAATGACATTAATTTATGCAAATTTTACCCATATAACACATTTTGCAACACACGTATACCTTTCAAATTATTCTATAATGTAGTGTTTTAGCATATTAACAATACTAGTTAGTATAATTTGCATGAGTATAAAAAAGTAGATCACATATCCACTTCATTCAATTTTGATAAGGTGTCAGTACTAGCTATATAGCGTCTTAAAAACGCACTAACTTTTTTGACAACCCTTCTAAAATACATTGGTCCTTCCTCTACGTCAGCAATGCACTTAAATACGATTTTATCCCTGAAAACAAAACAGCCGGTGTTATAAGCAGCAACAGAAACATTAATATTTTCCGATTGTCCTGTCAAAATATACTTACTCTATGTGTCCAACCAACACTTTCACAACGGCGGGCATATAATCTCCCAATCTATCGGGTAATATGGTAAAGATGAGCAAGAATATTACCATATTTCTCGGGCTCATAAATTCAACCGACACCCTACAATAGAATAATGTCACCATGTTACGATAACACATATTGTTAAATAGTACAATAAATATTAGTGAACATACGTTCGTTCTTGGATTGTGATCTCCTCAAAACACCAAATATTTCTGATGTCATCTATCAAGATGCGTGCACGTGCAGCAACAGTGGAAATTTCAGAAAGGACCTTTAATATACACAATTAAGGCTGGCTCTTGTCAATAGCAATGAATCCAATCTTGCATGAAAATGCAACTTACATGTGTACATTGAAGTTCTGTTAAACACATCCAAGAACATGGTTTGTCTTTAATATGTTGAAGATTGTCCAATGCCGAATTATAAACCAGTTTGAATAACGGATCAACTTTATTCAAACCTGAAATTAATAACAAAACAGTTTAAATTAGTAGATTTACTTACTAGTAGTTTAATTATCCGTATACTGGCTCATATTTTAAGAAGTTCAGTGTAGTATTTATTTACCTTCTGGATTAGGAATTAATGTCACACTGCAAATTAACTCTTTCTTTTTTCCTTTGTGCGAAAAAGTTACGCAAGTTCTAAGAGTGTCCTTCATGTAGCTGGCATTAAATTTCTCCGAAGTAAACTCTTCAGGCGTGAATTCATTTACCCTAATTCAAAGATGGCAGTGTAAAAAAGTATATATACATATTTGTCACAAATACAGATACTACACCAGTACAAATGACTAACCTTGGTATTAACTTTTGCAGTTTTATTTCCTTCTTTCTCTCTTCCACGTCATTTTCTAAACGCTTTTTCTTTGCATAAACTTGGTCTCGCTCTCTAACATTGAAAAGACAAAAATAAACTCAGAGCATATCAGTTTGCATGCAATTCAATGTAGCATTTCTTCCACTTACTCCATTAATTTCTTCATTTCTGCAAACTTTTTCTCATAAGCTGCCGTTGCTTCTGCAATTTCTATCTCGGTCTGTTCTATTTGGTCCAACTGCTCAAACACTGGTGTTTCTCGTATCAATCGTTCAAAGACCTTCTCTACTTCATCAAACTTATCAAGCATATTGCAGACTTCCATATGATCTACTGTTTCATCTTCATCACTTGCACATGAACTTGGTTCGTCAGCCTATTGAATTTATAATTTCACAAATATCATTGCGTAACAGCAAGGGATCGTTCACAAACCATGTGTCCAGAAAGGGAGTAGTGGAGTTCAACCAAGGATGGTTCAACAAGACATGAAAAGACACGACAGGGGGAGTTCAGATAAAAGACACGTGGTTTTTGAGCTAGAGCGCCAATATAACCTTTGCTAATTTTAACCAATGTGCCAATGTTGTTAGCCACGCCCCATCCACTAAGGGAACCGCAGTACTGAATTGGTTCTTTTGTTAAATCGTGTCAACAAAATACCTCCCTCCCCCCTTGCAATTATGGAACAAAAGAACGTTTAACCGTCCAAGGTTTACCTTTAATTACTTAAATGGAAAAGGGAACCGTATCGGTGCTGGGAGTATATAAGAAATTTCAAGGGACCGGAAAAAAATGTCTTATTTTTTTTTTTTTATATAAGCGAGTTTCTTATAATTGGGTTTCACTGTATACCAGTTCTTCTATAACCCATCCACTCTATCTAGACCCCTGGCCTCAGGCAGGGATTATAATTTAAGCTACCAAATTACGCTCAATTATCCAATTATAGTAATTTCATTTCCCCCCAGGCTGAAACTACAGCCAATGAGCTCATTGCTATACAGCCACCTGCAGGTGGCTATAATTAGATAATTGAGCGTAATTTGGTAGCTTTTATAATCCCTGCCTGACGCCAGGGGTCTAGTTAGAGTGGATGGGTCATACAGATCAGGCCTGGAAATCGATTAATGTGCGAGAAAATTCACTACCTAATTCAGATTGTGTGCAATATATAACTTAATTTTGATATTTTATTTTCAACTAAATAATTAGATGTCTATCAATTGCTACATGTATTCTGCCAATGTCTGGCATGTTTATTAAAAAAATATAATTGTTTATTAAAAATATTTTTGGACACGTAGTCTTAGGGGTGGGGGTGCCACAAAAGGACACTGGTATTTGAGGGCACGTGGTTTGTGTACGGTCCCCAAACACTTCTAACTTCCCTGATTATATCAACTTACCTCTGGTTCTTTACACATTTCCTCATAAGGCCCTCCATCAGGTATTTCACAGTAATCGCCATCTTTTGAAATCTCCACAGATGAAATGCAAGATTCCCCATGTGATGTTACAAGTACTATTTTCTCACTATCAGGTGAATTACATACAGATGGATAGCCTTCAACCAAATCCATATTTACATCCGCAATTAATTCATCGCTCATGAAGCTTTCTTCTTTTTCAATATATTTCTGCTCATTTGTACTTTCCTGTGATGCGAGAACTTCCGTATCCATCGGCACCACATTTTGCGTACACGCCGCAGGCACGGTATCTAAATCGTGTGATTCTTCTTCCAGATCTTTATTAGCAGTGAGGCTGACTTCTAGTTTAACAGGTATAACGTTAACAGTAGTTATTGACTGATTTTCACTCGGTGGTTGCATTTGAACAGCAGGACTTTCAGTCACGCTTCTTAAAAAAGATTTTGCTTTCGCTGTGTTTTCATCCATACTATCAATCTGAGCTAACTTCTTGGCCACATGAAACCTGTTCAGCAGAGAGTTGCAAGGCCCAGCAGTCTTCCTTTTCGTACTCGTCGGTGGGCCAATTATTGACCCGTAATTTACGATGCCTTCTATGGAACTTCTCAAATTTACAGTATCTGTTGCCTCAGTTGTTACCTGTACATGTGGTTGTAAACTACAATTTGTGCCCAATTCCCCAACTGGAATATATGGGTTTTCGATCTTAATGCTAACTTCGTGTGATTCTTGCGGTTGAACCGAAATGGAGGTTGCATCTTTCAAAGGGTCCAAATACACATCTACGTGTTCATCATTTTGTTGAATTCTTGCGTCATCAAATGATTGTACATCATCATCAATTTGCAATGGCAACATTTCTGTTTTTAATGCCGGCTCAGATTCTCCAACTTGAGCCAAAGGTTTTGAAGATGTTGCCGCAATCGTTTGCAAACACGTAATTTCAGGAACTGTGTTTATTGGTGTGCTTTCTGCAGGAGGATTTGGTGAATTGGGTTTCGCAAGTGATGCATTATTTGCAGGCAACTGGAGTACAGATGCCATGGCTTTGAACTTATCCATCAGTCTATTACGAGATGCATCCGTATCAGTGAGCGGGATTGCAACTTGGCCGGTGATTTCCATATCCATGTTGGCATCATGAAACACAACTGTTTTGTTGAAATCAGGGTATAGGTTAATGTTAGTTGTACACATGGCTGTCATTTCCATGTCATCATTATCTCCAAGAAATATGTGGGTCTTGTTGGGCTTTGCAATGCCGCGTGTTTCATCTTCGCAAGAAATTGGTACATAGCAACTTGTGGCGAGTGCCATATCTTCTCCTTCGTCAAATACACAAGTTTCTTCATAACTGGTGTCCACGATGACGGCAGATTGGATATTTTCCTTGTCCACTATTGACATGTAATCCTCTGGCAGGACTGCAATTGGTTGCAGAGGTGCTCTAATTTTTTTTGGAAATACAAAATATTATTATCATATAAAATAGCCATATTTACATTATAATCAAGACAATATCAAAGTGGTATACAATTTATAAATTTAAATTGGATAGTAAATATCACAGACATCATAATTTTTATCCAAAGTGTATGATTTTCACACCTTTTGGAATGCTGTACTTGTGCAGGATAGCCATTATCATTCTTGTTTTCAATATTTGATAGGGTGGCAGCAGAAAGACAATCATTTTGAATTTCTCCAGTTAACAGTCCACGTAAATCCCTGTCCAAAGATGACAAACTTCTTCCACTTGGCACCATACCTTTCGCATTATAAAATAGAAATTCTGTATTATTATTTTTTATATAATCTCGAGATTATATTTATATTAACGAGTTCTCGCCAATATAAATTTTCTATTAATTAAATTATGCTTACTTTCACTTTCTGTTGATGACGTAGTAACGCTAAACTCCCTTTTTATAACATAGATATTAGATTAGACCAACTGCTCATTAATATCCTATATATTTTAAAACAATTGTTTACTAACTTTACAACGGCAACTTCTGCAAAGCTAACTCTTCGTGTGTCTCGTGTAAACCCTTGGATAAACCGCTCCTGAAATTATAAATAGCATTTAAATTGTTAAACATAAAAACAATTGTTTATATAATTATTTCAATATTGTCATTTAGCGTCTAAAAAGAAAAAGATTGTCATCAGTCTATATATATGTTACAATACATACCGGTTCGATTTCTTGCTCGGTGTCATTTTCAGACGACTTATGAGATTTTAAAATCTGTAAAGAACGGAAAGCAAAAAAAGATGGAACTCTCACTTTTTCCCGCCAAAATTAACGGTCTCCTCCGCCCTCGAACAAGTCCTAACATGAAACTCGTTTTACTTTTGTTCGGGTAATTTCGTTACATACGTAGACAAACGGATCTCCAACTCATGATTCTCCACGTTGCATAATTATAGTTGTAATAATGATAAATACAGGGATTTAACTTACCGAGGATCGGCGTTTACTTCGTTTTTCGGTACCGCTTGTCGGCAAAGTCCTGCAACATTTGAACACAATTAGTCAATGCGGTCATTAATTTATTAACTTCCTTAATATATTTACGCACCAGTCCTCCATTTGCAGTCTTCACCGTTTAATATTAGTCCAAGGTTTAATCATACAAACATAACAAGGATACAGACGAGACAAAAGTTAAATAACAACTGAAAACACGCGCTTCTGATCAGCCAATAATTTTACTGCGCATGTGCGGGACTGCGGGCCAATCGCATGACGGCAGCAACGGCGCTTTCTAGTACTTTCTTGACGATGGTAGCGCAACCGGTGGCAGAAACTGGCGATTCGATATACTTTTCACAATTCCATGAAAATTAGCAAATAATTACTGTCAGTTCGAATAAATGATTTGTTGCATTTTCACCATTTTTTAATTACAATAATTTTATTATATAAACCTTGTAAACTAATTTTTAATGAGATAATAAACTTATAGGACAAAACTACGAAGATGTGACAATTCACAAGATACAGACTGCACCAGAAAAACAATGTCTTGGGATGAAAATACATCTCACATGAAACTCATGAAACCACAACAGACTTTGCTACCCACATTACCACTTTGAATGTGCCAAAAGTCCATGTCCCAAACAATTAATATTTTTAAATTTCCAAATGCAATGACAATCAAATCAGCTGGATTCATCAAATATGTACCCTAACACGGACAACAATTTGCATTACATTTCAAATGTGAATAACATGGGTTTCGTTCTGCTCTTTTATTAATTCACTTCCTTTTCTCTTCTTTGCTGCCCAAGGCTTTAAAGTTCCAAACGTGGTGTATCGTGAAAGTGTCCTTTCGCACGGCAAATACAGGTACCCGGAACTGCGCATGTATCTGTACGCGGCCGGTGAATTTGCATGCATTGCCATAGCCCACTTCATAAGTGAGGAGTTCCACCTCCTATTTCTTGGCGGAACAGCATATAATTGCAGCTGTTCCATCATGAAACGAAGACCCACCGTGTTCATCTCACCACTTTCACTTTCTGCGCAATCAGACTCTTTGTGGTCAACATCTTGCTCTTGCGATTCACTTTCCTCACTGTTGTCACACGTTACCGACTCTTCATGGCCAACATGTTGTACATCAACTGCACCTTCACTATTATTTTCAGGTTCTTCACGAACAATATCTTGCACCGCGGTTGCATTTTCATTCTCGTTATCATCTAGAACAGAATTAAGCATGTCCAATACAGAATCTAACAGGCTCGTTTCAGCAGGAGGAAGTTTACTAAAATCTTCCAAAATCCGAATGAAATGTTCCTCTATTTTAAAGTTTTTGTACCGCATCACTGCCTTGGCTCGAAATTCTGACAGCATTTCTTTCCCAATGTAAAACTGTGGCCTCGTTGATCCATCATTGGAAATTCTCACAGATTTCTCAACCTCTGGAAAAGTGTTGTCACTATTGTCTGTAACAGTGACCAGAAAGTACCATGTAACATCACCCACTGTGTTAAAATACCAAGGTGGGTCGAGTTTAGTAGCATCTGGTACAGGATGGGTGCAAACTGGCGGTTGTAATGTACCCAGTATAAAATCTTCGGGTTTTTCTTCACAAATAATATTTTTCACCTTAGTACTTGCAGCTGACAACTGAGCTTGTGAAGTTTCTCTGAAAGATGTTGCAAATTTCGAAATCGGCAGATGCCTGGCTGGAAATGCACCAATCCTCAATCTTGCCTTCACCATACGATTTCCCAGTATGTCACCAGGCATAAAATGCCTGGAACATATTCTCGCATGTTTGCATTTCTCAAACGGTATGTCACTTCTTTTGCACAGCTTTAACCACGTTCTTAAAGTATTATGAGGAATTCCTGCCAAACTGAAGAAATTTAGCGGTGTACAACCGTCATCTTCAAGCAGATGCCGCCCGGTGGTTCGATCGCAGCCGAACACAACACATTTCGGCATTTTTAATATTTCGAAACCTGCAATTAAAAAAGTAAAACGTCATTATAGATTACAGCTGTACGCAAAAAATAAATACTGATCATTTTACCCTGCAAGAGGCTTTCCAATACCGGATTTGGACGTGCAGCATCTCCACTCGTCTCACAACATCCGGGCATCGCTCATCGCTGAATCTTGGCTGAATCCGGGCGGAGAAACAAGTTCCTACAGTGGCGCCATCTAGCGTTACTGTCCAGAGTTGGGCGCCATTTAACATGATATCAAGACATTTTCCTTGCAAAATAATGCTTAATTAGCCTATCTAAAAGTACAGTTAACATCACCGACTTCCATTAGTTATTCTGCACATGTTCATTAGATCTTGGATTACATTATACCTAAATTGTCATTGTGTGATACTTTACAAACTGGTTATATAGATAAGCAATGTAATTACATAATTAAATAACCTTAATTGTTTATTATTTGCTGCTAGTTTCAACATTATACATTTGCAGCCAACAACATAAACAAAGATACAATTTGCATACATATTATGGCACAATCTGAATTGTATTTAACAGAAGAAAACACATCCATTTATTTTTGTGATACAATTTCTTTCAGACCCGACTTTAATGCCCCATACTCTGTGTATCTTGAAAGTGTCCTCTCGCAGGGCAGTAACAAATATCCCGAGGTGCGCATGTATTTATATGCGGCCGGCGAACTCAAATACATCGCCATTGCCCATCTATATTAGATCTGTGCTCCATCTTTTGCTTCGTGAAGGAACCGAATATATTTGTAATAGTTCCATCACAAAACGAAGGCCAACTTTGCCATCCATCTTTAATCCATCAGACACCTAAAGACCAACGTCTTGCGCTGCTACTGAATTTTCACTTTTTACGACACACATAGGAGTTTCACATGTAACGGATTCTTCATGACTATAATAACTTGAACAATATCTGCATTATCATCATTATCACACCCAACAGATTCTTCCTGGTAAACATCTTGTGTTACATCACATTCTTGTAGTTCAACGTTTTGCACTTCAGATGCAAATTCATATGTACTGTCTCCAAGAACAGAACTAAGCAAGGTTAAGACCGATTGCAACAAGTTTACCTCAGCATGCATTTTACAGAATTCTTCCAACATTTGAACGAACTGGTCTTCAATGTTCAAATTCTTATATCGCACAAGTGCCCTTCTCTTATGTTCCGAAAGCATTATATTACCAATATAAAAATACGTCCGTGAACCATCATTGGACATTTTCACAGACTTGGCAATCTCAGGAATCCCAGTGTCGGAAACGATGACCAAGAAATACCATGTAATGTCATCTACTGTTTTAAAGCACCAAGGTGGTTCGAGTGAAGTCACTTTTATCACTGGATGTACACAGTCTGCATGAGAAACAGTGACAGCAACACCTTCCAATTTGTCATTATCACATTGATTATTAATTTTTACCCTTGACACCAGCAACTGAGCTTGTGAAGTTTCCCTGAAAGATGCAGCAAACCTTGATATTGGCAAGTTTCTTGACGGAATTGCACCACATTTTAATCGGGCATTCGTAACCTAACCTCCTTGTTCGTAACTCGATTTCCACGTATGTCACTATAAGGCAAGAAATGTCTGGAACAAATTCTTATATTCTTACAATTTTCAAGTGTTAGCTCATTTCTTTTGCACAGTTTTAACCACGCGGAACTCCTTTAACTCCAAAGAAATTTAAAGGTGTACACCCATCATCCTCGAGGAAATGTAGTCCAGATGTTCGCGACAGCAACCGAACACTGCACATATGAAGGCATATATATAGAATGGTCCAAAACTCAATTTTTAATTTTCTTAGTTATATAACATTGTATGCCCCGGGCCAAAAAACATTACTCTGCAATTTGCAGATGGGCATCATTAACTTGCTTTTAAACTGCCAAGAAATAATTAAATCATTTCAAATACGAATTATTTGATCATACCATATACAAAATGGAAAGCAACATTGTATTTTTGATATCATTTTATTTTGGTTGAGCTATTGTACAAAAGTACGCATCTCCCATTACTAAAAATTAATGGGACATGGCATCTGTTGGTTATGTCTTGGCCACTTGTGAGAAAATGCATGGGTGGTTTCAAGAGTAATGACGTTATTGTGCATTACCTGTCAAATAAAACCCAGCTAACATATGCATTACTCCAACTCTTCATCCACTAAAGTCGCTTCTGACATGATGCGCTGCAAATAAATAAAGCATTGGGCCATTTCGATCATTATACATAGGGCTCTAATTATACATCGTAACAGATCCACATATATACAGTATTATGCACGCATGAACTTTTGTTTTACTAACTTGGTGAACAGTTGGAAGTTTCTCTAGTAGCAAGTGGAATACTTGTGGGGGAAGGGTCTGTCGCAGTACTTGAAGTAATTGTTGAGGTTGACCACAAACTGCTACAGCATTACTCAGATGCTCAACACCATTTTCAACATCACCTATTTAATGGATGCAAGACATGTATAAAATATTATGTATATAATGACGGTTTTCTAAAACAAAATGCAAAACCAAATGTTAATTAGAACAAAATTCTCAATAACCTTGTGCAAGGAGCTCTTCACCGAGTTGAACCTCCGTCAGGAAGAAACGTTGTACTGCATCGATGTCTTTCAGATCCAGGGACTAAAAAAAATCATATGCGCAACATTATTGCATGAAACACATCCACGAGCAATAAGTTGCAACGGCGCCCATAGCAATATTCATGTGACGTCATCAAACAATTGCACAGCAACTTTAGACAGGCAATATAATTGCGCTAGAAGACCTACCGCAGTACTTTTCTTTTGTTGCTTTTTGGACTCGAGCCGCCCTTCAACAGACAAGAATATTATGCCTAAGTCGATTGATATACGGAGAAAAACAAAATGAACGGTCGTAATTACTTTTTCTGAGCTTTTCCTTGAAGTCCGGATCGCTTCGCCTCTTCTTGTCGAAATAAATACAGTAGCCTAGGAAAATGCTCCCACATATTCCCGCTGCAATACCTAATGCTGTTCTAGTCATCATAGTCATTTTATATATATTAATTTTACAGGAAATAATACAAAGAACAGCAATCTAGCAGTAAAATGACTCCACTCCACTCGCCGAATGGCGAGCGCACGGTGGAAGAGTTGCGTGATTAGGTGGTGCAACTCCCCTATTCCCCCGTGTTGCAGACCGGCCCAAATTATGACGATCGTTCGCTTGGGTGCCGCTAGGTGGCGAGCTGGACCAGGAAAGCCACGCCTTAAAATGACGCGCGCAGTGACGTGAAACCATGGTTCAGCCAATGAAACGGCCAAAATC
>JAQIWR010000545.1:0-19484 GCA_034695945.1 Glomeris hexasticha
TCCTATATTTTCCTATATTTTTATTTTAAATTCCTATATTTCCTATAATATTTTTCAAAAAAACAGTGGTCACCCTGCAAGTGTTGCCCATAGTTGGCATGACAAAAGGACGGTGATGAAGGGAGAAGAAGAGGAATAGGAGGAGGAGGAGGAGAAGGAGGGGAGCAAGAACTTTGTGTTTCTTTTCTTGTCGGTTTTTAGTTTAGTTGCACATTTCGCTGTTCTTCTACTTGAACAGTGCCCCCCTGCCAGCCACATGCATGTCTTCTGTTTTCTTTAGCATAAGTTGCTCCTCCACCAGAAGTTCCTCTATCCGTTTATACACTATAAAGGAAGGATGAGGGTTATTTTTTGTTTGTCATGTTCCAGATTGTCCAGAATGAAAGTCGAGAATATTCTGTTTCGTTTATTTTAACCCCGGAAGGAAACCATGGGTGAATTTCAAATACATCCCAGTTTGATTTATACAATAAGTAATTAATTACACGTGAATTGCTGTGAAGTTGTGGCCAAACTGAATGTCTAGTAGTGAAAGCACTACAGTGGTTTGAGGAACTGTAGTTTAGAAACTTTATGAATTCACAAATCAAGTTTTAGTTTTTCTGAAGGGTTAGGGGTCAAGATTTACATGGGAAAATGTTAGGCAAGTTGGTCTAACGATTTAAATTTAAATAATAATATGCTCACGCAGAGTGGAAATTTTGAGGAAAGCATGTTTGTGAAATGGTGTTGAAAAATTTGAAGGAAATTTAGTATGCGTTTCATATGCTATGGATGGACCACAGTCACGTTTTCGCTTTTCATTCGTGTTGCTGAGTTTGAAATAGTAGTATTTTTTGGATTCTGATGTTGATTTTTTTAGTCGTACATAATTTGTAGCAACTGAAAGCGTTTATTTTTGAATGGGGTAATTTCTGAAATGGCATGCAATCTTATTGACTGCATTATCAGATGTAGTCAACTTTTCAAAGGTTTTTAATCTACCGTGTAAAAACAAAGTTAAGCTAATCTGTGCATATTAGTAAAAAATAATTAGCAAATGTCCACAGTATTTGACATCAAAGGGCCTTAAAACTTTAAATGCGAATACATTTTGTTTACTAATTTTCATAAAAGATTTTGTTTGAGCACTTGCGCTACTCATTTATTTTACTTACTGCAGGCTAAGTTTCAGGGTACTTTACAAAACCATCTTGGTTAGCCTTTCAAATCAAGTAAATTAAAATTTGTAATTTGTGCATATGATTATTCAGAATGTGCATTGTTTTATGTTAGCATTTTTTATTCGTGACAAAATAGCCGTAATTACTTTTTGTTTGAATTTTTAGTTGACATTTAGTAGACAATAGTATTTTTTATAAGTATTCGTTGGAACAAGACTTCGTTCTGTGTGAGTTCCATTAATAATGACTGACCTATGGAAAATGAATTGCGGATGAGTTTCTACTTTCATTAACTGAACTAACAATTTAAGCATTATGATTATTATCCACAATCACGAAAATTAGCCTATGAATTGCACCCACTTGCGATACAGTCCTGTATGAATTATGTCTGGAACTAGTTTATTTAATAATGGGACATTTTATACATGTACTATATGATTTGAAATCAAATTAAAGTCGTGCATGTGTACGCAGTTATGCATAAAAGAGCTCGACTTGAAAGAAGTTCGTAACTCGGGGATTATGACGTTTTGAATTACTGGATTAGAATCTTTTCATTTCACTTTAGGATGTGCAAGATGAGCTGGAATGGGCATTTGATTTAGGCCTATTTTTTCTAAAGGTACACGATATGGAACATGGCAGCTGCCAAAATATGTAACTGTACGCATTTCCAAGTGGATGAATTTTCCAGTCGTCTCTTCATCCGAAGCACTTTTCGAAATTCGTCAATTTTGGATTTATTCAGGCTTGACAGGGCATGGAAAAGGGAAAAAAATGGAAAAAGAAGGCAGTAAATTTCTTCAAACGAGATTTCGTGAGAGGAAATCTTAAGTAGAAAGTGACACATGATCATGAGATTGACGAATTCCTCGCATTTTTTTCCCTTTCCATTTTTGTCCCCTTCAATCCGGTACTAAGAAATAAAAATCATTTGTGTTTCGTTTAGTAAAAGAGACGTTAAGATTTTCTTTCGCCAAATGCTTATTGCATATTGTATGGGAAGCCAAAGGCACATGAAAGAGAAGTGTGCACGTTATGGGCCCATAAAGTCTTGTTTCTTTTTTTACTGGGAAAGGTTTCGTTAATTATTAATTCAGTAAAGGCAACAATAAACTTAACGACATCCTTTTGCTTATAAATTGGGAGCGAATTCCAGATTTTTCCTTTTTTTCCGCCTTACTCTTTTTTTTTTGTGTATAGTATTTTGGTCGAGAGCAAAGGAAAATGGCGATAAGTTTTGTTGGGCTTTGAATTTTTATCTGCGATTTTAATGGCCGTTGCACTGCACCAAGTTAGCTGACTTTCCTTCTTCCACTGTTCCCTATGAATGTTTTATCGAAGCAAGTCAGCGATATATTGATAACCTTGCAAAACTTGTTTCTACTAACATGTGTGTACAGTGTGCCATTCCAAATACATCACGTATTCAGTTACATGTACTGACCGAGACAAAATTGAATGCTTTTGTCTGCTTATTTGCGGATAAAATCATGCTATTATCTACACTGGTATATGGGAGCATCCACACATTATGTCATTCCTTTTGTTGTGCAGGTGGATATGGGGAATTACTGGTTTTATAACGTGATCCAACGTGAAGATTAAATAATTAAAAATACATAATGAAGGGAAAAAAGGAAAAGTAAGTGCATTAGGATGCATGGCAGATTATTCGCTTGATGAAACAGTGTTACTACTTGCTAACTCAGTCGGCCATCTTGTCATTTTGAAGAAACTATAGCTGCGAGCGAAATGATTTTGTTGATTCGCAGAATCCCATAATTCACCACCAAATTTTAATATTTAAAACCTTCACCGATGTAAAAGAGAGAGCCATCAGAAAACTGATATGATTTAATGTGTCGTTACATTAAAATTGACAATTTCTTCCAGGCCCTAAGCTATTTCTATACGTACAGAATATTAAAATCCATGTGTTTCATGTAAGATGAATAACAATCCTTTTTTTTGTGTGGAAAGGTTAAAATATTTCAAGAGTCTTTGCTCAAACAATAAACGCAGACTTAAAATTCGTAACCAGTATATTCCATAAACCGTATATTGACACGGAGAAATATGTTTCTTTAGTTGGCAAAGCTTTTCCTTATTACAGTTGCAGGTGCAATTTTACAGTTCAGCTGATATTCAATATGGGTAAATGCAAGGGTTTTTACATTTAGAGACGGCACATAAAAATATTTATGACGCTGTTTGTGTATAATATATTATCGAAGGGGAATATATATGAGCGTTGTTGTTGGTTAAGTTAATCGATTGAAAGTTGTATATAGCGTTTTGGGAAATGGCCCATCAGATGGGTAGCATGATTATAAAATTGACATTGGGTATATGGGGCCCTACGTGCGGTGGGAATGCAAGTGTTTTGGTGAGATGGCTGTGATGGCAAATGGCTGGTTGCTAATGAAATTCCTCTTTGACGTTTCGACATTTTCAGGTTCACGAACTGTGTGACAATTTCTGCCATCGGTACATCAGTTGTCTTAAGGGGAAGATGCCCATTGACCTTGTGATCGATGAAAGAGATGGAAAAGCATCAGATTTGGGAGACAGCAACAACAACACTGGCTCCAGGGCACAAAGTGCAGATGCTGGAAGTCACACAGACAACGCCAGTACTCCTGACCAGGTAGGCTTAAAGTTACTCGTAATTACATAATTAGTAAAACGAGGTTTTATTTGATATGATGTCAAATCAACTCTGGGGCCATCGAGTATCATTGCGTTAAAGGAAAATACACTGGAAAAGTAATACAGTACTTTATTTTAATATTTCATTTTATATTTTGCTTAAATGTGTTGATACTCCAATGAAATTGTTACATTACTTTGTTGGTAAGTAAAGTTGACTGTGGGAATGTATATATTTTGGTTGACTTTAAGGGCATTTAATAGAAAATTGTTCATGAGTTTTGAAACGAGCTTGATAAAATCCTTCTTAGCTTTAAAAAGGCAACGTATGACGACAGTTTTTTATTACATGTCTTTCCCTAATCTTTCCTATGCAATTCATCATCCCACTCAAACTTTTGATAATGACACTTAGCTATACATAGAAACCGGTTCTGGTGAAACTAAAAAAGGAACTGAATTTCGGTGAACCAAGATTCAAGGTTTGCAGTGAATTCTTTTCCCCTGTACGTAATATAGTTGACCCAGTCATTTACTGATGCAGAACGAAACAAGGGTTTTACCCTCATGAAATTACATGATTTCCAGGAATAGGAATTAAATTATAAAGTAATGTCCCGGCTGGGAAAAAATGCATAGGGCCAGCTATTTATTTTGCGTTACATAGGTAAACATTTAAAATAAGTTTGCTAAATATAATAAACTTTATCTTGGCAGGACAAAGGTACATAATGAACTTTCACAGGGTTTGTATAATGCTAGGATGAAGAGTGCATTTTTACTCTAAAGGACTCCCCCAATAATGGCTGGTACCTCATAAAAGACACACTTCGCTATTCTCCACCCACCTACTCCCTTCATGTTTACACGGTATACATGTGCTGTATAGAGAGAAAAAGGTGTTTCAAAGTAACAGTGTTTCCCTTTTTCGAACCAGTTTATGAAAAACCCTTTGAGCACACTCTATCTAAATACAGAGTGCACTGTATATGAAACAAGCATGGCTTCTTATCCCTGAACACTCTGAGATCAGTGCTAATAAAGTACTACGAATAAATATGAATTAATAAAGATGAAAGTAAGCACTGTGTACAGGGTGCATCAAAAGTTATTTTATTCCTTAAAAACCCGGCATCCATGAATCATTTTTGTTAATACCAAAGTTTGGCCGTTTAGAACAGGAAAAAAATGAAATTTATTGAAATAACAAATTTCATATTCAATACTGCTTTTTTAATGATTATTAGCGAATATAAAGCCAGTAATGGAAAAGGGATGTTAGGCATCCATCCCTAATGAAACACTGAATGTGATAATATATTTAAAAAATATACTGTAATAATGTACTCGTTTAGAATTATATTTCAATTATGGATTAGTTAGTTTAAGGATTCGTATAAATAAATGCATTCCAAATAGGCTATGGGAAATAACACTTTGTAAATACGTAGTAACAACTATTCAGAACAATGCAGTGCTGTATAAGATATGTTACTTAACAACTTGGAATTAATGTTAGTCAAAATGTAAGTTGAATCGTTTTTAGGGGCTGTGCTTCAATTATTATTCGGCTGTTGGAAAAAGTTTGAATATATACGAGAGCAACTTTACCGTTGCAATGTTGGGTTGGTTGGTTGTGTGGAGGTTTTTACTGGCACCACCACCACCACACCCCCATCCTCTTTTCCCTTTTGCTTCTCCTTCTTCTCCCCAAGTTGGTTGGCACGCAACGCCATTTCTCCCATCCACCTCCATCTGTCATGGGGAGGAGAGACCTGTCGGGTGGCAAGGGGAGGGTTGGGGTGGGGGAGCTTGAGGGGGGTATGTCCGAATTCCTGAGCACCAACCGCGCTCGCCTCGCTCCTCGAAACAACATTTGAGCTAATTTAAGCCTCGGGGCTCGCAAAACGCCAAGGAAAAGGGGTCGAGCGATTCCAGACGACGCTGGTTGAGCAGCGCCACCTTGCGGTGAAGCGAAATAACGTATTGGGCGCAGTACGAGCTTGCAAAACAAAGTTGAAAAAAGGGAAAAAAAGGTCACAGAGGTTACACAGTCTTTTCGGTTAATGACCGGCTTGAAATCGGAAACGTTGAGTGAGTTAAGTTAGGTGGTCCGGTACTCCCCCTTTCACCCTCATCTTTAAGCCGGGTTAGGGATTAGCCTGCTTCAGGGTTAAAAAGATGGAAATCTTTGGAAGGCTCATAACGAGTGGAGGGAGCGTCAACAAATGACGTGATTGATTCGAGACTAAATTCGTAATCGAAATTTGAGTTTAAAGTTGTTCAAAATGTTTAGTAGCTTGAGATTATGACGTAATTTACGCACGCTCCCCGAGGCGTGTTTTCATCGTGTTGACACGAGTTTTCTCCTCCTGCTTTCTAATTTTTTCCCCCTTGCTTTGTGCTCCCACACACACCAAACACATTAATAAATTCCGATGGGCCGTAAAAGAGACGAACGACAACGTGTCTGTTTTCTTGCTTGTCCCGATCGCATTCCTTGACCCGATCGTCTGCATCGTATATCGAGTGAGCATTGGTAGGTAGGTAGCGCCGCCTAGCGGAGCGCCAAGACAAACTGTTTTTGCTCAGCCAGCGACTCGAAGCCGATCGTCTCCGATAGGAGGAGCACGCATAAGGAAAAGCCATTAAACCAGCACTTTTCCCATTCCTTTTCTTTCTCTACTCTCTCTCTCACTCGACCGGGGGGCTGGGGCATTTGGCTGGGGCCCCATTCTTTTGCCAGTCAAAGAAGCCATTTTTGAAGGCATACTATTCGGCTTTGTCCGAGGCGATTTAAAGTGGCGTTTAGGGCTGATAAACGGGTCTCCTGGTCCAAGTGGCACGGAACGAGCAACGGGTCAGGTGGTGGGAGGGGCGGTTTTACGCGCCGCCCACAAGTAAAGTAGGCAAGGGGCCTCTTAAGCCCCGCGGTCATCGATCCAACTCCAAAAGTCCCAATAGAGGAAACTGTAGTGGACAACCGATAAAAATGCTCGGTTACATATGGGCAACTGCCTAAAAGTTTGTGATTACAAAAGCAGAGTTGGAGAAAGAAAGGCTAAAAGGTGCGCTCACCTGAAAGTAAAGGCAATAATTAACACAGGCAGGGAATTCTGTGGTCCTTTATTGTAGTTATGGGAATATTAATGAATGGAAAATGAACACCTAATTTAGATTTTGTATTAATTTTCATGAAAATATAGGGAATAGTATTGGCAATACTTTGTAATGTACTATAGTATATTACGTAAAATGTTAAGCAAACGGGATTATTTCTGAAAATTTTACCTAAAAAAAATGTTCACCATTGGGGTGAATGCATTCGTATGGAAATCCGATTAAAATTGCCAAAACGTCATTTTAAATTTGACAAGCATGTGGAATAATCCCGATTATAGAGCCGGAAACATATTTTTGCCAAGTACCTACCTACCTACCTACATGTTATTGTTAAAAATAGGTATGTGCTAGAAAATTTGTTGCTCGGAATAGGACCTAACATGGAAAAGTTGGGTAAGGAAAAATATGATAGTGAGGCTTCAGATTTCAGGACTTAGTTGGTTATTTTGAGAGCGAGAAAAAGAAAGAAATGCGGATAATGATGCGTTTTGATTGACACTCGGTCGCTCTCTAAGTCCTCCCCCCGTTAATCCGTAAGGAGCTTGCCTGCCGAACACCAACTTGCACGGTGCCCCTTAGGAGGCGCTTTCTCCCGTTGGCTTTCTATCCTGTATACAGGAGGGTCTGCAAGGTCCTGCATCAACCGATAAGGCCTCGTTATCGGACCTACTTCGTCCACGTCCCATTTATGAATAAACTACGATTCTTTATCGTTGTCGCGAGAGCGTCAAGATATATATGTTACTACATATCCGTGTCCAGAAAATATTGCAGTTGCCAACAATCCCCCCTATTCTTCCATAAAAATTGCTACACAGTGATGGATCTTCTCGAGCCAAAAGGGAATGGGATGGGATGGGGCCAGAAATGGAACCGATGCCGTTTCGTGATAACCTCGGACCCGAAGAGACAGAAATGAGGGGGGGGGGTGATTTTTGGGGTTGTTGGACACACAGGTCCTTCAAATGCTGCGCAATGCAACTACTACTGCTATGAAAAGATGAAAAGCTCCCAGAAATGCAAACGAGCTTTGTGAAGACGTTTTGGGCGCTTGGATGCTCTCAGGATTGGGGTAGAAAAAATGTTTGGGGAGGTTTGGAAAAGGGGGTTAGAAAAGGGTCCGTTTGCATCAAGTGCCTGTTTTCGAGTTGTCATAACCAACTGTCGCCCAGAATGGCGCCGTGCAGACATGTTTTTCGAGAAGACCACCTCCAGTTTCTGCGTTTGAAAGCTAATGGAGTGTCACCTCGGATCAATCGGACGAAGAACCACTGCCACTTTTCTGGCCATCTTCTATGCTTTCCCTTCTTTCCTTCTATTCTCTCTATCTCTCTCTCTCTCTCTCTTTCTATGTATACGTGGCCTTCGGCTGGACAGGCTAAAAAATGATATAAAAACGGGGCCAAAAAAGTCGCCAGGGGCCAGCAAATGAAATTGCCAGCCAGCCTCGCCTCGGATGGACACGCTCTTGATTCTTCAATTCTGGAAAACGAGTGCATGCACCACACACTGCCCTTCCCCCCCCCCCCCTCAGTGCCCCAGCCCCAACTATATAGTACATCCCCCCTTTTGGGAATAAATCAAAATGGACGTCGTCTTCTCTACTTACTGAATTGTGCAATAGATGTAGTTATGCTTTGAAGGGAAACCTGGAATGCTCTATAGGGGACTGTCACAAATTTTTAGGTGCATCGTGGTTTTTTTATTTAAAAAACGATATACAGGTTGATTCTTAATTCTCAATGCATGGTGATTTATTTTAAATTAAGTAGCAATTTTGTTGGACTGGAATATGTCTCACCTGGGACACTAACAATTATGGTTTCTTGACATAATGGCATAACCGATAGCCATAGTATTGTATTATTGCCGTTTTTTGAATTCCTACTAGGCCCTATACGTAAATAATTTGCCAAGTTCACCAGAAATCAATAATAATTTATTTCCTCAGTTTATGAACTAGAACAAAGCATGCGTTTTATGGGCTTGTAGCCAATTTATGAGCTTACCCATGCAGCTATACTGGGTTTTCCCTGCACAATATTTGCACAGCTTTTGTACAAAAATCCCAAAACGTTATTATTACTCAAATGTTGATATATAATTTTGATTTCCAAGGCTGAAATTAAGCACTGCATCATAATACAAGATGAAATCTAATCTATGGTACTTCCGGCCACAGAAAAGAAAATAGATACCGAGTACTGCTTGATTTCCCACATATTTATGTTACAAATAACTAAATGTATGTATTCCATATAAATATTATTATTATGTGGAACGTCGCGCCGCCCTGGTGTCAGAAATTCTCAACTGGGTCGTTCCAATTGTTCACATTCATCGTGGATGTCCTTCTCTAATCAACAACGTATTGGAATGTATGTCATGGGACAGTTTTGGTTTGATTGTTTTTGTGTTGGATGTCTCTGCTGAATAGCAATGCTCTCAATCGATGATAAAAGAAAGAGCAAAAGCAATTTATGTGGGTCACACAGTTTGTATTAGTTTTGATGGCTGAAAGCTTTTGTCATACGTTGCAAGTTCTGAGTCAACATTGCAGCTGAAAAGCACGTTTGTAAATAGTAGTGCATATAACAGTTTCCAGGAAAAGTGAAAATTTTGCGAAGTCAGGTGTTATTTTTATGTAGGCCTATATACAGAAAAACTACAAAATTTAAAAGTAATTTGAAAAGGTTGCTTGCTTATACATAGGAGAATTTGAATGGCCGTAATGCACTGTTGGGAAAAAAGGGGTTGTTGGCATTATATCGCCGAAGAAGAATTATAGAGGGTAAAGTATATAAAGTATAGTGTTTGTTGGGGCAAGATGAGCCGGCTTTGAGGGTTGTTTTTGAGGGGGGTGGGGTGTTTTTGAGTGAGCCGCGTGTTGTTTGTTCGGCACCGAGATATAATAACGATGACTAGGGAAATTTTAAATGCAAACCCGAAAGAAAAGGAGGGAAGTCGGGTGGCCACTTCCGGGCAGGCAATTACAATGGGGCACTTGCCACCAGCTGATGTACAGCTGACACTCATTATTCGTTGGCGACAAAAGCCCGGTTCAATTACGGCGACGTTCTCACGGCACCGCCCACTTTGCCACGCTTTTTCTTTTCTCCGCCATCCCATTGGCAAATGTTCGTTCATTCCCCTCTCACATGCAGATGACGCCTGTGACTCAAAATGGCCGCCGTAGTTGCGTAACAATGGGGCGGTTTTGTCGTCGACACGCGCTATATACAGGCATACATATGCGTGTATATGACACAAGTAGTAGAAGGGAGGGAGGGGGGATCGAGAGTTTTTGTTGTTACTATGCTATGTTATGTTATTATACAAGGGTGAAATGCCAACTGCCAAATTGTTCTAGGACAGTCTCTGACCGTAATGACGCGTAGTCGCCTTCTTTTTACCAGCGCCCCCCATCGTCGTCTCTGTCATTCACCCAGAGCCAGGAAGATGCAAGGTCCCCAGCTTCCGGTGGCACCCCAGGACCCCTCAGCCAGCAACCGGGTTCCCAGGGAGCTGACAATAACAGCGAAGCAGGTAAGACAAATGCCATTTTCTTTTCTCTATGTACCTTCCACTCCAATTGTTTCATGTCGGGGAGAGAAATGACGAGCGAGGGATCATCCAGAAATTACGTTTAGGCAATCAGGAGTAGGACGATATTGCGACGCCAGGTGGCCCTGTGTTTTGTTTGGTAATGGGATTTTATAGAAAAAGAAATGAATGAAAGGTTTGAAGCGCTGTGTGTCTGGAAATTAATATGTGTGTACGCGGCAATCCGGTGCCAATTATTTTCTCGTTGTGCACGGTTCACGTTCATTTTATTCACTCGAATGAAGAGTGTGTTGCGTGTGTGTGTGTCGAGCACAAATTCGGTTTTTATATACCTTGTTCCGACTGCGCGGATTCCCCTGCATTTTACCGCACCCCCGACTATTATTAACACGGCCTGCGAAAACGCCCACTTCCCGCCCCCTTATCGTTGGAAAAAGGAGAGAAAAAAACATTTTTATATTGAATGTCAGGTGTGTTTCACTCTCATAGGACTTCCACACTGGGAAGCCCGTTAATGTTAATTCCCACCAAGATTTACCACAATATCGAGAGCGGCGCCTATTCGAATCGTTTTGCGTTAACAAGTCGCCCCGCCCACATTTTGCCAAGTGGCCCTCTAATGGCGACGCCTGGCCTAAATGTGCCACAGCTGTTGCTAATGGTGGACCCCAAAGTCTGCACATATGTGCTGCACTCGATGGTGGAATGAACGAGAACGCGCCTAATTACATGTAAATACGAGCCATTAAGCGAGCCTCTCGCCGCCAGAGGGCGCGCTGGCGGCAGTTGTAAGTTGACGCGGTGACGCAGCGACAGCGCCCCCCGCCGCCATTACGGCAATTTCTGAGTTCAGCTTGCGCTCCCTCCTGATTTTCCTTTCATTTGAGGGTGAGCAGTAATCGCATTTTGCAAATTGGATCGGTGGCAACGATTAGCAATGTCGATGTTTTGACGAAGGAAAAGGGGCAAAAAAACGCGTGATTGGGGACGGTTGTAACATTTGTTTCGGTTGTCTTTGCGCTTCACTCGTTTGCAATGGCTGCAACCCCAAAAAAAGCAACCTATACCAGATTAAGGTCGCATTAGGCGCCGTAAATTTAACGACGGTCGTATGGGAGGTTCATATACTGTATAGTAGACTGTGTGGGTATACCCCCGAGGGTAAACAGGGTAAATGGGGGCCCCCTCCCCCTCCCCCTCCCCCCCTTCTCGTTTTTTTGTTTCTTTTTGGCTGGATCCGTACGATTGTGATTGCCCCCACAACGCCTTCTTAATGCCTAATACTGTATATGTAATTCCTAATGCCTAATTATTACCGACCCAAATTTACTCCGGATTGGGTTGAAGTTGGCAAGGGACCATTAAACTGGGCGTGGTCCTACTATTCGCCAACCCCCCTCCCCCCATTTGCACACGCACGTTTCTTTATTTATTACGTAGTTGTGCAGACCTAAACCACCTATAAGTCTCATATATATATACAACATATACATGGGATTGCGTGAGGTGGTGGCCGTTTTGTAGAGCTCTGCGCATGCGCAACACCGTGTCCGTGTCCAACCTCACTTGCCCCCATTTTACTATTTGATACCCGCTATCCCATCTGACACGCACACCCCCGCAGGGACACAGCGACGTCTTGTAAATGGGGTGGGTGGGTTGGTTGGTGGCTGAGGGGAAGATGGGTGGCGGGAAGTTGGACGTCGTCGTGCAAACTGTAAAAGAAGAGAATTTAACTGTCAAGTGGAAATCCTTGTTTATGTTGGCCGTTAACTGCGATGTATTTCAGGGTGAGTTGAAGTGAAGTCTTTGCTAGATGCTAGCCTTGCTTACAATGAAATGTACTATGCGATGTATGGGGTGGGTCCCAGACTCACTTTTTCATCCGGTTTTGGGCCTTGCAATGACAGCACCACCGTTTATTCCAACTCTAATGTTCAATACCTCATTTATAACGATTTTTTTTTTTTTTAAAGTAACGTTTCTGTTTTCTCCCACGTAAGTTATAACCGAAGTAAAGAAACTTAAAACTTTTTTTTTGTTTGCTAAAGTGCAAAGTTATTTTCAACCACATCCGGGTGAGCGATACTGAATGGTACTTTTTGGGGAAGAAATAAAGTATTCCAAGCTTGCAGTGAAGCAAAAGATAATAATGATGTTTTTTGTGGTATAATGTAGTGGTCCCATTATATTAGATGTTACAAGATGTACGTTTTAATTTAATATTTTAATTGCACAAGTTGGACAACGAAATAATCTTCGTTTTATAGTGCTGGCTATGGCATGTTAATTGGCAATAAGTTTGATTTGCTGTCCAAGTTTTTATATAGATTCACGGCATGGTTATTTCTTTTATCCGTTCAGTAAAGTTAATGGAATTGTAACAATGCAATATTTAATCTCTTCCAACCGATCAATTTGAAATGTTATGAAGGTATGCAAGTATCATCATAGTTTTGTAGGCAAAAAAGGTATATAGCAATGATTTTCATACATATTCATGTACAGTTTTGAAGATAAATAACTTACAAAACCCGTTCCCTGTTACATTTTAAATATTGACATGACTAGTTTACATATTGATACTATGTATATGCTAGTTGAATAACTGGTCCCAAGTAGATAAATGAAATACTTTTTATATACATTTGCGTGTAATTCGCAACATAATTTCTGCACGCTCCCTTCCAAGTTTTCCTTTTTTCTTTCTTAGTTCTTGTTGTAATTATTTTTCGCATGCGAGGGTGATAAGCAAGGAGGTGAGTGAGGGGTTGGGGGTTAGTGTGAGTGAGATATGGTCCTTGTAACGCTTTTCGCCTTTCACCCCTCTCCTCCCCCTCCTCCATCTTGCATCATGGGAAAATTGCTATTCGTCTGCGTTTTTGGGTCCTATACAAAAAACGACGTTTTAATAATTGCGAACTTGGAGCCAATATAGCTTATTAATTTTCACGATCCGTCAAGTTTACTTGGGAATTAATAATGCGAGATGGGGGAGTGGGGTGGGGGTGGGTTGCAACTTTAAGGGTTGGGGGGGGGGGGGGGATAGGATTTGGGCTTTTATAGTAAATAGTCAACTGCATTGACTCGTTGGTGCACCCAACCCCCTATAAAGAGAGAAGGGGCCTTTTGTGGATGGATAAAAAGCTAGACTGCTCCTTTTTCGGTGTCGATAATTGAGTGGATGGGTTTGGTCGTCCATGGGGCCCTCTGCATGGCCCTACGTATGGCTTTGACCGATCCATTTTGGGGCCTTTGGTCGTTGCAAAAGCCCGCTTAGGGGGCAGGAGAAGGTCATGGAGGCCAGCATCCATCACGGGATTATCCCATACAACTGACACGCATACATATATTGAGAAACACACACACGCAACTAAAAAGAGGGTTACACAACACGCACACACACAAAAAATCTGGCTGTTCCGTTGGGGACTTTAGGGGTGTAAGATGTGCGCGTGTTTATCACCGCTGAATTCTGATTACGGCAGTCATCATCTCATGCCGTTAATGCAAGGGCAGACACCATTTCCCCAAAGGCTCGTTTTTCATCTACAAACCGACCCCCATCATCTCGTCCCAATTTTTTCACCGTTAATATATTTTTTTTTCTTTCGGTACCAGCTACATAGGAGAGAGAGATGAGCGGATTTTTTTTTAAAGCGAATCTACATTTCCCCCTATAGTGTAATTTTTTGAGATGTGAAATGGGTGGTATTTGCATGAGCAAAACCTGCCCCAACCCCCCCGGATCAAGTTATCTGTGCCCATTAACTGCGAACAGGAGCGCGACGTCGAGAAGGAAGTGAAAAATTACACCTTGGGACTCTTCTTGGGGCGCAAAAGGTAGTTTGGGTAAAGTCTCTCTCTCTCCTCTCTGCTCTGCTCTGCCATAGTGAACGAGTAAGTGAGTGAGTGGGAGGAGGTTTTTGTGGAGAAGTTATTTATGGAAAAAATTACACCGTGGGACTTGAGTTTTTTGATGGGACGTGAGCAATAAGCAGATGGAAGATGTGGAAACATAAGATGGTAGTAGTACTGGATATAAAAAAGCAAAATGTATCGATTATGAAGGTATTTCAACTGTAAATTCCGATTCTCACAAATCATAAGCGTTTTGGCTGATTGAGAAAACACTAATGAAATAATTAATTCCCTGTCAAAGTATTAGTGGAATTCTTTTTTGAGATTGTGCTTCAGTTTACCAGTTTGATTAGACATTGAGCTAAAAACAATTTTGCATCAAAAGACATCAACTGTTGGCTTCCCTGCGTAATCTTCTCCAAGTGTTGTTTGCACATGTATACAGTGAAGCTGCGCCCTCTTGTGGTGACAAATGGAATAGCAACTAGGGAAATTCGCAATCTCCTATTGAAGTACTACAGTAATTAGGTTTTGGTTGAAAGAATAAGTTTGAAGAGGACGTTGTTAGTATCTTTGTATGTATATGGTTGGAGTGCGGGAAATGAGGTGGCGCTGGCGTCGAGTGGCCGAGGCAGATTTATGGTCTGGCGGACCAACCCGGAGGAGGAGTAACAATCGGGGTAATTCCTGTAATAAAACGGTGCGATGCCGACTGCTCGATGGGATAACCACAGTGCTAGGTTTTTGAGGGCGGACTTTGCGGCGCGTGCAAAACCTTTCCTTTTCTCAACGAACCAGTTTTGTTTGTCGCCAAGCGAAACGAACCGAAACCGACTCGACTCGGTCGCCATTTTTCTCCTCTTTCTCTTTCTGCATCTGAAAAGTGGCTTTCTCCGGGGACTGCCATCTGTCTCCATGTCTGTCCTTCTCAGTGACGCCACATCCATCCAGCTATCTGCCATTATATCTATCTATCTATCTGCGTTATATATCTATCGTATAATACAATATATCATCCATGGGTCTTCTCTCTTCTCATTCTCTTTCTCTCGTTACTCGTTACGCGCGCGTTGCCTGCCGGGAAAAATGGCCGCTATTGACTGGAAGCGGGCGACTAATACGCTAAAACCCCTGGGTCATTTGTCACTGTCAACTCCTCCACGCCGATAGTTGCCTGCAAAATTGAAAACAAAGCCTTCCCGAGAGAAGGAGGACTACTTTTGTCGTCATCTTCCTCCCACTTTTGCCCTCTCCCCCCACCTCCCTCTGTCTCTCTCTCTGTCCGCCCTTTCGGACAAAGTCCTACCATATCCTTCCATTTCTCTGTATAGATCCATGTGTACCATCCAGTACGCCATTTTTTATATCTCCACACAGTATATACGGGATATGTATTGCGAAAGTGGACCGTAATCCACTGAATAGCTCGGTGTGACGTCATATGCGGGGGACACACTTATTTTGTCCCCGCCCACATCACCCGATTTTATATTCTCATGGCGTTCAGAACAAGACTATGACGGAAAGTGTGTTTTTGTCCAGATGGGTAGGTATTATAGGTGGCCTGTATCTATAACAACCCATTTGTGAATTGGCCAGACGAAAATTGTGAAGGTGGGGTAAAGTGCACCGTGGATGTAGAAAGAGTAGGAACTGGTATTCCGCAGCGTTTTTCATAGCGCCACCTGGTATTGGAGTGTTGAGTTTAATGGGAAATATCTAACATTTGGAAAGGAAAGCGATACATACGTGATGGATGCTTGTTGACAAAAAAGGAAGTTGACTGTTAAAAATTGACTGTACAATGAGAGAGGTTTAGTGGAAGTGTCGAGTAGAGGTGGTGGACTCGAAACCAAACCCAGTGAAATCGATGGATCGATTTTGGTGATCGGTCGTGAAGCCATGACGTGGTCAGCAGAGCGGTGTGGGCCACTGGAGCGGCCCTAATTCGCCCCATGCCCCATACCACCCTCCCAGCCTGGTCCGGTTTTAATATTGGCCATTTGGAGCGAGTCCGACTCAGACTCGGACTTCAACCTCCTTCTTTTCCTTCTCCTTCTCCTCCTCCTCCTCCTCCTTCCTTATTCTTTTCTCTCCCAGGATGCATCACTGCGAACCCGGCCATTAATCGCCGGGGCCCCAATTTCGGACCCTTCTTCTTCATACGCTCCTGTGTCTTTTTCCATCGTTTTATTGGTAGTCATGGCAACTGAGCCTCCTCCCTACTGGCCCTCCTCGCATGATGGATGAGTTGTCCACTCGCCGGTCATTGATTCGAGGCGGGCCGGACCCATACACCCCTAGTAACCCGACTTTATATGTTAATGAGCGAGAGAGAAGAGAGTATAGAGTGCATGATGGCGCGCGACTGGCGGAAAAAAGTCGCCATTTTGGATCGGTTAGGTCCTAGCATTAGCATTGGCGATGGGCGACGGTCGAGCGACCGAGCGAAAGAAAATCGCTTCACCGGAGACTGCAAACATCTATAGTAGTCTTTGGTATACATAAAAGAAGGTTTCCAACTCCCCCCTCAAATCCCTACCCCTAACTTTCCCCACCGTCATGAGTCCCATACTCGACACAAGTGGAGGGAGGAAGAAGCCCTTTCGCTGCCCAGTGTTGGACTTGGAGAGCTTTGCGCAGTGGCGCCACCTACCACCGATCGTGTCTCGCCTTCCCCCTTTTCCCCCTATCTCGATCTGTTTTCAGGATGTTGTTACAATCTCGGCCGTAAACATTGACGCTGCTATATTTAGAATGCAGTGTAGTTCCGTATTTTGCCACCAGGCGTGGTGGTAGGCGATCCCGTTCCAAGTTACGCAGGTCTCATTCACATGATTGCAGCCATGTCTGAAAAAAAGGACCCAACAATGTTTTCTTTAGAGTAAAACAATCCAGAACAAAGCCGGTGGATGGTGTTGTTAGCCAAATTGCGCAGCGCCACCTATAGTGAGAATATTATCCATACAAAAAGCAGTGAACACGGGCCAATTTCAAGGTTTACGTTTGTCTGTCTTCTCCTTGGGCGCTTATTTATTCGCGAAAGATAACAGCACTTTCTTCCTTCCCTCTGTCTCTTTCTGTGTATAAAATGCTCTCTGTTTGTGAGTAAACGCAAACGGAGTTTGTGCAACGGCAACGTGGGAAAAGTTGTAAATGCAGCGCCGCCCAGCGGCCGCGCACCGAATCTCGCGCTGCTCGGCACTGCGCTCAGCGATGAACGATGAAAGAAAGATGTCGGTCGTGTTAGGTGTGATAAGATCGGACCGTGAATTGGCCGTGTTTATCGCGTCGTTAGACGCAGGTCCCAGACAACCAACCGAGAATACTGGGATACCTCTACAACATGTTCCGGGTCCTGGGTCTACACACAAACACACACTGTGTGATTGACATTCAGTTTTTCTTCCCTTTTGTTAAAATTTATCACAGTTCAGTTGATTACAAACATCAGAATACATTTGAACTTATTTCTTGATTTCATTTAATATTTTTAATATACAACTGAATGAAGCAGTATGCAGAATTCTGCAGGATCACAAAGGACAATGCTATTTTTCCATGGACTTAGGGAAAATTCCCCGACTCTCTCCCATGGTTATGATTAGTGCCATTTCCTGGTCAAAATATATTGTGTCCTCGATCTGTTGCTAATAAGATTTGACTTTTTGAACTGTAATCCTAAGGTTTAACGAATGTCTAATAATGCGAAACGAAGCATGTAGTAGTTTTCTTGAGGGAATAGCGTTTTCGCAAACTTCTCTCTTCAGCTCTGCTCGGTGCAAGAGTTTGGCGATGAATCGATATTTGCGGGCAATCAATTATTTAAGTGGCATATGGGAAATGGAGGGAGGTGGATGGGTGGATAATCCGAATGTGGGCCTAATCCGAGTAGACACACTTTGACAGCTTTTGACAAGACATGGAGTGTCATACACTTGGTCTTTACAGGGTTTTGCGGGAGACAAGCGTGAAACTTTAATGAGGCAAGTGCAGTTTTTACGTGAGACAACACAGAGACTAGGATATGGAGTAGTGAGTGGGGCATGAGGGAGGGAGGGGGGGGAAGCTTTTTATCGGTTGGCCATTACTATTTCATGAGATGTAATGGCACTATTCTGTGTGCTGTCGCTTGTCCAAGGCATGAGAAACAAAAAACGAAAGTGGAATAATATAAATATGAAACGATGATCCGTTGTCAAAAATCTGCACAGGGCTGATTAAAATTCGCTGGGCGTGTGTCACGTAACTCCCCCCACCTGTTCCTCCCAAAAAGAGCGAGTAATTGTTTTTTTGTAGTCAGATAAATCGCACGTGCCTTGAATACAAGTTTAATGCACAATAACTAGCCGTTTAAAATACTCGTTTCCTCCCTTTGGTAATTAGTTTTTTTTCCTGTGTTGAAAACCGACTTCATTAAAAACAATTTCGACCAACTTATTATTTATTATATATGAAGCTTTCTTCTCACATATATAACAAGTACATGAGAAAAGTTCCTGGGAAATAAAATTGGATATTTATAAGTGCATGTGCATGGTGTAAATATAGAACCGGTCTTTTGAGGCCCAAGATTGCGTTATCAACTTTAATAATTACTGGGTAGTTCGGTTGAAAGTAGACTCGGTAATTATATTGTTGTTAATCTGGGCAACACATGTGTGTATGTGTGTACACGTGATAGCGACAATGAAACGAAATTTTTACAACGACTGATTGTTGTAAATTGCCTTGTCAATAATGCTGTGAATGTGAAAGGAAATAAATCTTGGCAGGAACTGGAATGAATCCTGTTTGAAATACGACTGGCAATAGTTGGAAATAAAATAACTTGTTAGGAAATTAGACATAACAGGGGGATATTATATAGAATATTCAGCTATAGGGAATTTAGTTATAGTAAAAATCGAGAATTAATGGGGGAAATAGGGGAGACCGGGGATGAATGCACCACTTTTTGCTTAACAATTTTTTACAGAAAAACTAAAGCTGTTGAAGAAAATTATGCATATGGGCATTATCTGTTATAGATCGTAGTTTCTTTGTATATTTTTAGTATTTGCTTGGACTGATTATTTTGTCCAGGAAAAATTATTGAAACCAAAAGGAAAAATGGTG
>JAQIWR010000546.1:0-19479 GCA_034695945.1 Glomeris hexasticha
TTGATGCAAAACTGCTCGTAACTATTTTGTTCGTTAAAATCTTCAAAACCGAATATGTCTAACACACCGATAGAATAACCCTGCAAACAATTAGAAACCATTAGAAACAACTCAATACTTTCCAAAACTAATCCAATATGAATCATCTGAATTCCTTATGGCTGCCGTAACGTGTTAAGTACGGCTTATTTTAATTATGTGTATAATTGGGATTATTTCAGTTTGATTTCTTTATTTGGAGTTAATTATATACTTACACTGTGTTCTTTATTATCCTTTTTAGCAAGTAAAGCATGGTTTACTTGCAGGACAATCCAATCGAATAACGCGCCGTACAAACATTTCGCCAACGCGTCACGAGCCGCAATGGCCTTTAAACGAAGAAAAATAATGATTCAATTTTTTTACTGCAACCCTTTAATCAACTCTTCATTCTACTAATCAATGTAATCAATAATAATCTCACCTCTGGCAGCTTGTAATTGATGACTAAAATTTCCCCCGAAGCTTTCGCTCGCTTACTTGTCAGAGCAGACATCAAAGTCTCCTCTTTCACCTGCGTTAAATGACAAAATAACAGCATTTAAGAACGTCATTCATAATTTCATATACAATAGCATACAGACATAAGTACTACAATACAAGGTACAATACAAAATAGGCTTATCATTTTAACACAAGCGCGCACGCACCTTTAACAATGATGAAATCACACCGACTAGCTCTGGATTTTTCACAACTACTGCTTCCTCGTGATTATACGTAGACTTCTACAATAGAAATAACATTTATCTGTAGCATATAACCTTTTGTAGGAAACAGGAAACAAGTGGCTATATATTGAATGAGCATCTAACTTTTGTAAAGTCAACATTGCCCAGGTGAAGAACAGCTGATAGCACGGAAAATAGTCTGGAAATGAGGAATGAAGTAAATTAATTAAGATGCCAATTAAAGAATATAATTGTAAGCATTATCACATCTTTGATTCAATCAACCTTTTCTGTCTTTCCAAAGAGAATCCAACCATTTCCATGGACTGCTTTAAACGGCGAAACTCGTGAACTTCATCGACACCGCTTAGCGTGTAACAATTACTCTGAAAAAGGCGGGAAAAATAGGAGGAAAATTAGAAATTATTTTGCAAAAATTAATGGCATGGGTTCCAAAATTCTACTTACTCTATTTAAGTAGCGGTATTCCTTGGGCTTCAATAACCTGAGATCCAAACGGTCTTCTTCGCTGGCGCCAGCCAACAAGTAGTAAAAAACATGATAGTTGCGCTCATTTTTTGCTTGTGATACAATGCGAGATTTTTCCAGCAAGTATTTTTGCACAATTGCCCTAAAAGAAAAATCAAACACATTTCGTATTTTAATGATCGACTTACATTACTATAGCAAAAAATATTGCACTGAATTACAATCAAACATCTAATATTACAATACAGTTGAGAAATAAATAAGGTTTGTAGGCCTACTCTTATTTTAATTTCATAATAATCTGAAACAAAATACAGCATAAATAATGAATAATCATGATCAGTAAGTTAAATGAAAAGGAAACAGCATAGCAAATTTAATATTTCCTGACAGCCATGTATCATATTTTTATATTTTTTTGTTAACAGATCCATTTTCTTACTTCCCATAATAAATTACAACATGTATATGATTGGCAGGTTTATAGTAAATAGAAAAAGTATGTGAAGGTTATCTATGTATCAATAATGAATTTTCTCAGCAGTCATGCATGAAGTGAAACTAATCTGAAATGTCATATTACACAAAAGCAGGATAGATAACATTAAACAAAAAACAGAGAAATGGAGGGAAAATCCAATTATACCCAATGTTTTTCACAAATATGTCTCAAGTGATGTCATATTCAGACCAAAAAACAAACAACAATTTTACACATTCATGTAATAACTGCTTCACAAACTCACAGTCATTGATCAATCATTATTGCAATTAAGGTTACTCTCATTCCGGCTAATTTAGTGTTGCACTGTCCTATATATGTCTTTCAAATATCATGAAGTGGTTCTGAAGTTTATGTGTCGTGTTCATAAATATTGCACAAAGGAAACTCTTATGAAATGTAATGATAGTTTATAATTGTCTATTGTATGTTGTACTTTATAATAGCATTCATGCATTTACTATAATAAACTAACATGCATTTAAGATAAAGTGGTTTACAATTTAAATTGGCTCTGAATTTTACTAATACAGTATGTTCAATTACATTGTCCATAAAAACAAAATGGCGCTTGTTTAACCCTTTTCCATTTCAGGCATTCATTATTTCCTCTTATTAACTGACTTGAAATACAGTAACTATTGTCACATTGTATCATTGCAAGTTATACCAAGGGTTTATGTATAATAATTCCTCCATTTTTATGTTTTTCTAAACAACTGCTATTAAAAATGGCGGCCATTTTGATCCATAATTACCTCAGCATTTTCAATAACTAGCTTAATGAAGAATAAGTTTAATCAAGGTTAAACCTGTTTACTAGAATTAAAGCCACTTTATTTGTCATGTACGTGCTCAATTTTTATGTTCTTCTAAACAACTGTTATTAAAATGGCGGCCATTTTGATCCATAATTACCACAGCATTTCCAATAACTAGCTTAATACAGCATAAGTTTAATCAGGGTTAAACCTGTACACTAGAATTGAAGCAACTTTATTTGGCGTTTACGTGAAACGAGCCGGGAAAAGAATTTCATTGGAAAGTAGCCGAAAAAGTAGGTGTTTACTTGAAGCAGAGAGAAATAATTGCTGTAATACATCCAAGAATCCTGAAATAACTTAGTTATGTGACAAGGTAGACATTTTCTCCTTTTTCGAACGACCTGTTTATATATCGCATAAGTACGTTGGCTACGTTTCTACTTTTTGACGTACGCGCACCAAAAGAGCTATGGAGAAAGTATACTAGATGCAGTTTCTGTTTTTAGCCTTGGGAACTTGGGAATTCCTCAAGTTGGTGTGTAGGAAGTGGGCACGATTACACACATTAGGTGTACACAGCGTACCGGCGACAAGTTGTGTTCCGTCAGGTGAGCACGGCACGCACCACGGCCCATGGCCTGTAATGGTATGCGTGGGTGGCACTAACCGATACACATAAAGTTTCTCAGATTTTCTTTTACTACACCATCTAGCTAGCCAAGAAACAATTGGAGATAATCCACTCGTTTCTTTGCCTTTGTACCACCAACAGCCGTGAACATTTTCATTCGGTATTCCTTAAAATATTCTGTCCGCGTGTATGGATACGCTCGACTGAAATCATATAAAAACCATTAAGTTACTATTGTAAATGGCATTGGGGAAAAATAAATAAATGTCATTCACAATTACACCTTTTTACCTTTATACAGGTGACCAAATTTGGAGATTATCATACGTAACTGTCGTACGCGCGTACGTACGTTAAAATTGAATTGGGAAAGTAAGTTTAAAAATCTAAATTATAAATCAAGGTTCCACACAATACAAATTTGTGTTGTTATTTCTTGCAACTGATACTGTAATTCATATTCATTATCACATAGGAAAGCTGGAAGAAAGTGTAAATTCATGTACAATTGTTGTTATTGCAGCATAAAATGGAAAAGAGTTACAACAAATAATATCTTGTCTTGTATTGAGAAAACTATAAACCTAAATAAATAGAGCAAGGTTACTTGAATGACAATAAAAACACAATACAATTGATAACCACTAACTAAACAAAACAGCTGATTGTAACTTCACGCGAACTACATACTCACCCATGCACCATGCCATTTTCTCTGTAATTCACCTGGATGAATTTGCCAAATCTACTTGAATTATTATTGTGTGCTGTTTTTGCGTTGCCAAATGCCTGAAAACAGAAAATATTTCCATATTATACCACATATAATAGCAGAAAACCCGAATATGGTGCCGTATCTCGCAACCAAATCTGAAACTTTAAAATATAGGGCTATAACAAAAAATTGTATGTTAACATATTTAGGATTTGGCAGGGTAGCCAAAGTAAAAAATTTATGATCACTAGGTGCATGGTTAAAATAGGAAAGTGAGGAAATAAGCCAAAATGTGCAGTGAACGGAGTACGTTGTGCCCTCATCGGTCACCTTTGCGTAAAGCTTTACCTTACATATAAGGCAATATACAATCATTCACTGGGTATACTATTTAAATACAAGTTTATAGCTCTAAATAAATTTTAAAAAGATAACACTAATTAATATTTTATTAGTCAACGAAATGATGTTGAAATATCTTTCCTCTTGAAAATGTTATTGACAAATTGTGATTTGATGGCTTAGTCACAGTGTTATGGTTATAGATATAGAAATCAGTGTGCAATATGTCTTGGGTTTTATCAAACCGAATTATATTTTAGCAGTGACATTTCAATGACACCATGAATCATTGTCATAACAGCAATAAAATTGTGCTAATTAATCCATGTTGAATTTCATAATAAGATGAGGATATTTTTTATAAAATGGTGTCTATAAACCTGTATTATAATCACTTTTTGGCAGCAACATGTATAATTAGATCTGTATTTGATTTTTGGTCACATGTGGAAACTTCACATCATCCTGATATCTTTACTAACTAAGTCACAGTCAAAATCGAAATCAAACAAGGGTAGATGTCAATATTGGATGTGCTAAACATATAGGAAGGATCCAAATGCACCACTTTTCCATGCACAAACTTCCAAAACACACATTATTTTCCATATAAAATACTTTTACATACATGGTGAATAGCTGGTTAGTATTCACGAGTAACAGCATATAATATGTGTCAGAGCAAGGGTCAGAGACTATTATTTAAAGGCCGTTATAGAGAAATGAATATTAGGCATAAATAATAAAACCATAACTTGGTTCCATTTCTTCATTTTGATGTAAGTACACACTATATGTATATTTATCTAGTGCTATTTGTTTTCAGTAACCCAACTTTCTAACTTTCAATTACAAAATTTATGCAATTATTGTATTACAAATTCATACAGTGGCGCCATCTGGCTGATAAATCCTAGACAATCCACATTTTCTTAACTTTATGGCTGGTATACAGAGGAAGTTTAGGTTTATGTAGTCATGAAATAGTAGTCTATAACAAAGTACCTATCTAGTTTAGGATAAGTAACTACTAAATTAACGTATAATAACCAAGAAATCCAACAAATTAGACATTTTAGAAGGAAAGTTTACGTTAAATATCACGCGTTACGTCAATTCACGGTCTGAAATCATGCTCTTATACGAGAACTATCTATTTGTTGTAGTGTTTAAAGTTATAATAACTAGTGCAGTTTGGGGTAATACATGTATATTACTAAAAACTAAGCAGTTAAATGTCTTAGGTTGTACACTGATTCATATGATTTCATGTGTTCACCTCAAGTACTGGCCCTGCGCTGAGGATAGTCTGTTCCACTCCACTACCATAAGCTCCTTTCTGACTAAGGGCTGTCAGGTGATGCAGCAGTAAATTTGTGCTTTCAGTCTTTCCAGAACCACTTTCGCCAGATATCACAATGCACCGGTTCCTTCGTTCCCTGAGCATCGTGTCGTAAGCCGCGTTGGCTATCGCAAAGATATGCGGCGGTAACTCTCCCAGCCATCTTTTCTGGTAAAGCTGCACGTACTTTGGGTTGTAGATGGGATAGAACTTGAAAGGATTCACTGCTATCAGGATTGTCCCAACGTACGTGTAGATGTGACCGTTCTCGAACCGACACCGAAGATTATCCAATAAGGACACTTCGTTCAGATCAGGAAGCTGACACAGGTCAGGGTATTCCTTATCTCTTGGTTGGTATAGGAATCTTAGGAAGTAATCCCTAATGATCCTAGAATCGGGTCCATCGGCATCTGGGAACGCGTTTGGACCCGGTGTGCAGTCCGTGAGCTTTTCGCGCAGGCAGAACCGGTACTCCGGTCCTTGGAAGGTAGCTGTTGAGGGGTACCTAGGCCATAGTAACTTAACAGCAACTGGTTTCTCTTGTCCTCCCAACCTTCTTTCCTTGCAATCCTGACCATCCGATTCACCGATCACTTCGGCTAGTTCGTACTTTTCGGGCCATTTTAGTTTCAGTCTATCGCAGATGCAAGTCACAATGTCTTCGGCAGTGGTCAACTTGCTGGCTTCGATGTTAAGGGCCTCGTACTGGGGACTAAGGGCCCCAACAAACACCTGTAGCACTTGACGGTTGCGATCAGCGTCCATTGTGATGACCGCTGTTTTCCCGCTTACGGTACCATGATCCGCAACCGGTGTTCGGCATCTCTCCTGCAGACCTGTTGGTACAAACCAAACATTACATACTGAGTTATCTATCTAAGACACTGATATACCTAGTAAAAGTATCACAAATATATTTATAAGATAGTTTAACTGATCAATGAAATGTTTTCAAGACCATACGGGCAAAAATTCTATTACGATTCCTAATTTGCCGATTTCCCAATATTTTCTCCTAATTTTTGCTCTAAAAACCAGTTTTTTTATTCCCTATATATAATTCTTGTTTAGTATACAGATATTTTAACTGACTAATTCCCTAACAATTCAAAAAGACTCCATAACAATTTCCTAAACAGACTAACTTAATTTTTTATTAGTTCGAACAAGTTCTAATATAAAGTTATAGTTAAAATTCTATTTACAAAATGGCTGCTTTACGTACAAAATAAAGCTGCAAATTAGTATACTGTTTGAGGTAGGTATGCAATGGAAATTTTTAAAACCCTCTGTGAATGTACTGTGCTGTAAATGACCATATTGTAACGTATGAAATGTATCGTCCTAGTTATGCATCATTAATAATGAGTTCTAAAGAATGAAAACTTCATGCATTATTTTTTTCTGTATGAATATTGCATTTTCAAAATATGGCTTGCATCTTCAGAATTATAAATTTCCAAGAAGGGTACCTTAAAACAAATTAATACTTAATTACCATTACATTCTATTTTTGGATTACCTGGCATCCAAAATGTGCACGTGGTAGATATACAATTATATCAGATTTTAGGACTAGAAAATTTACTATGTACATATCAGATAATTGGGAAAGAAACTTTGTCTCATCCGGTTCTTTGTAATTTACTTTAAATAAAAAAACAACATTAGCCTCGAAAAAGCTGCACTGGTTTTATATTCTTAAATTCAAGGTTGTATTTTCATCCAAATCCAATTAAGTCATGAGTCACCCTTTACACTGTACTACGCATATCAAAGTATATTATCATAAATTATACCTATACTTATAACAGTAATGCATGATTTGGCATTAATTTCCCATTTTACAGCTGACACTAGTCTATAATTTTCTCATAAACAATATTAATTTTTTAAACTACATTTTATGCCATTATTAAAAAATATTCAAGGATAAAATGTATTTTATTTGCTGTTAAACAGTTTTACAGAAATTATTATGCTAAAGATTTATACACAATTCGTTATTTCTAAATAAAATTTCAAAATTCCACTATATTATATTTTGTGTATAAATAATGTTTAATAAACATCCGGGAGTTTGTTTGTTTTTTATTGGAATATTAACACATAAAATTAGCATATGGCACATTGCAGCTAGAACATAAACCAGTGTTTAAAAATAGGATTTTGCCATGTGCACATACTGACATTTTCCTCATTAATTTTTTACCAAGAAATTTGCAAATTTTCCTTCATAATTCTCAATATAGATTAAAGGTAAACATATTATAATTTGTATTGCCACATTTTATTTTAATGAAAACAGGCACACTGTATTATTCCAGCACCATTTTGGCATTTTTACTGCCAAGCTTATAGTATATAATCATTTGGAATCTATTCAACAAAAAGCATTTGAATTACATTATTAAACCACAGTATTTATAGCTGCTAATAAAAATGCTATTTCAGTCTTTCTGTTGGGCTGTTGCTTACACAGAACACAGCTTCAACAATCTAAATATTTGCGAATAGGATTATTATTGGAGTAATAGATCATACAAACGTCCTAGCATTGACATTTAACTGCAATAAACAGATTATTGTTGTAATTCCAATGTGATCATCCATTGTATTCACAACCATTTAGAAATTGTTTATCCAGATTAGATTAGCATCATCTAAATCTTTATTACATAATTTACCTTTAAGTAAAGCTTACTTAATACTAATCCATTTCTTAAAAATTCCCTTAAAATTCATAAAATTCCCCCTATTACTAATTTTCTATCTCATTCATATCTTCAATATTTTCTTCATAAAACTTTCACATTTAGATACAAATAAAGTCTATCAACTTATTTATTTCCTTATTATTTATAAAAATATTTATAAGTAATTAATTGCAATAATTGTTTTTAAATCTATTCCCATTTATAAATGACATTGCCACAAATCATTTATTTTGTTAAATGCAAAACTATAAAATTGTGATCATTTCCTAATGCAAATCTGCGGACACAGTAATTACATAATTTACCTTTCAGGAAATTTAAATTAATATACTAATATACAAACATTATCTGAAAAATTTCTTAAAAATCTCTTAAAAATTCATTACAAATTCCCCCTAATATTACTATTTTTTGCTAAATTTTCTATCATTTTTATATCATCAATCTTTTCTTTAATCTACTGTATAAATTTAAAACTTATATATGTAGGGGTATGTCAATCAACTTATTTATTTCCCTATTATTTTAACCAACAAAAAATTAATTCTAAGTAATTAACTAATGACAACCATTCAAAATTGCGATCATTTTTAATATGTACATTTTAATATGTACTACACATATTACAATATACATAGCTTTTTTTATTTTTAATTCATTCATTTCCTTTATATTTTCATTATATAATACTGTCAATTGACAACTACTAATTCAACACGGAATTTTCAAACTTTCCTGATATTATCTATTTTAGTACCTTTACGATCAATGTTCTTTCCCACATGTATGTAAAAAATAAAAAATAAACAAAAACATATCACAGTACAAAATGGCAAAACTCTTTCAATTGAACAAGATGAGGTTGTTGCACCCTGTATCTGTCACAGACAACAATGCACAACAAAATTATTGGCACAAATCGACTCAATAATATATCCTACATGCCAACCATTTCCTGAATCTCTCTGTCCATACATATATATATAATATAAACTATATCCACTTCTATCTTTACACTTCAACTAAACTGTTCTCAAATGATCCTGTGAACATAACAAAATCCATGTTTCCAAAATTCACTGGTAAACATGAGAGTAAAAAGGAGAATGGAAAAAAATATACACAAGGTTTTGGTTGACTTGGCCAGACACAAGACACAAAACCCAAGCAAACAGCGGAACTTAACTTTTCTCAATCACTATCATAGACTATAAAAGAGCTTTGGCCTCTGTTTTACTATTTTTTACTATATAGAAGATATGCAAACACTTTTTCTCTGACCCTGCTATCAGAAATTTGCTCCCACTTGAGCTAATTTTCCTTTTCTAAAACTTCTTGCAACATGGTATACCTTTAAAAAAAGAAAACAAACTTAAAAAGAAATAAATAAAACAGTCCAACCGGCTTGAGAAACTTTTGAGAACCTCATGCCACACTGCATAGTTGTTCCCAAATCGTACTAAAGCAAAAAATTACACTTTACCTTTTAAATGCCATTAAACAACCATGTTAGTACATTTTTGGAATTTTAATGCAGAATTTAAATTGTCTCAAAGTGTATTACTTTTTATTATAAAATACCAAAATTATTTATATACATACAGTGTATAATCTAATTAACCTTCCATTTTTCCCACATAAATAAAACATAATTTACTTCATTTGTTGTTTTTTTTAGAAAAGTTTTTGCAAATACTTTCATTAAAATCACAGAATTCAAATTCATTTGGCTTTTATTCGCTTTTATTGCAGCGCCATCTGGTGAATATAAAATGTATAACTAGAGGTTTTTACAACTATTAGTTTATATATTAACTGACTTTGTCTATTTTTTAACTATTTTTTAAACAAATATTGTAATTGATATAATTGAATTCAAAACCTCCATATTTTTAATAGCCGTTTTTATAATTATTTCAGCGCCATCTGGTGAGTGTAGAGTGCATACATAGAGATTTACAACTATTATTTTATATATTAACTGACTGTCTATTTTAAAACTATTTTAAAACTATTTTTTAAGCAAATATTGTAATTAATATAATTTAATTCACAATCTCCATAATTTTAATTGGCTTTTATAATTATTGCAGCGCCATCTGGTGAGATAAATGTTCCTATTTATTTTCATAACTTGCCAAGTATTTACTGTATGAAACTCGAATCTAAACAATTACACATAATATTTTAAACGTAAAACTGTTTTGTGTAATAGATAATTTCCATCAATTCCCAAGATTTTAATCATTTCATGACCTCATGAATAAAAATAACAAATTTGTCTGTTCCAATTTCATTTCCTACTCACTGATGAATGCACATAAAAACCAGCTGCTAATTTGTATAACAACTGCTGTCCTTCGTTTCAAACTTACACCTCTCCATATACACTTACTTGCGAGCAAAATAATGAAAATAAGAAATTGTTGCATGTATACTAAAGTTGTCCTTGGATTGTTTTGCGTTCCAAACAAGTTAACTCATTGCTGTTATTAGCCTTGGCAAGAAACTATTTTTTCTTCCCCAATTTAACAAATTCAAATATATTTGTATCACACTTAAATCTATCTAAATTTATACATCTAACCTCCATGAAAAAAAAATTAAAAAATTGGGAAAAATACGAACCGCATTAATTTATTTAATTACTGACTAAATGTCTGCAAAATGGAGTATTTTTTCTTGGAAATGATAAACGATAATGTGATAATGATGTTGTTGACGACTATTAGAAGTGTCAAAAATATGAGACAAACATAAAACACCAAGTCCAAGAGTTCATTGGAATTTGTACTTGTAACAGTCACACAAGTTTGGGTTCATTTTATTCCCGTTATAAAAATAAACCACTTCAATTTTCGTTAATTAAGTTACATTATATATATAGTGTGTACAACAGTTTGAATTTGTGTCACCTATTTATTTTCTCTGCAACATGTACTGTATCAGATACAGTGTACCTTTTTCGCACCAGGAACACTCAAATCTGTGCCAAAATACAGTTGAGCTTTCCTATGCAATTTTCATGCTACAAAAAATCCTAACTTGCACTGAATTTTTAGGTTAACACAGTTAATAACCACTTATTCATATAGTTATTGCCCACTGTACGTGCATTTTTCCTCATTATTAAACACCAAACTATTATTTCTTATTATTTCCTTTCAATAAACAAATTATTTTCATAATTAGGAAGAAATTTTACAATTAGGCCTAATGTATTTCCATTTTTGTCACTGTAAAATCAACTAAAATACAAAAATCTTACTTATAGTAGTTCCTAATTGGTCATAAAAGCTTAAATTATTAACTCTTGACACCAAACAATTATTCCTTTTTATTAAAAACGAATAATTTTGAATAAACTTTTACAATTAGGCTTATAATATTTACCATTAATGTTACGTAATTACACCCCTTTTCGATTTAGCAATGTAAAATTAGTAAAAAGACACTACTTAGTAAGTCCCTTAAGTATTATACAATAGATTAATCATTTAAAACAGGTTTCATGTTACTGAAAACATTTATTCTACATTACACTTATTTTTATTTTTTCCAATTTTCTGGAATAGCTTCTTTAATAAAAAACGTACAAATTACACACAGCCTAGAAAACTATTTTAGTATTATTTATCTAATATCAATAATGCCGAAATTATCTTTCTACAGGATGTTACAAAATAAATTAACCTACATTGTTGTTTAGGAAATTTGAAAAGTATTAAATTATGAACCTTGTTCACTAGTAATTTTCACATTTCTTTCTTTAATTTATGATATACATATTTAATCAAGACTAATAATGTTCATATACAACACAGTAATTGCTCAACTTTGTTTATTTCTGAACAAAATATTCAACTTTATCATCTGGATTGTTCAAATGTTGTGATTTTCAATTGTCACATGTTGCACTTTAAATTTTTAAGTATTCAATAAAGCAAATATATATATTTTATTTAAGGTCAAATTGCAGATATAAGCAATAACAGATGTGTTAAAATCAACAAGATAAAAACAGCCTGAACTGCTGTTAGTATTTGTATTCAGTCTCTTTAATCAGATAAGGACACAAAACTAGGGAACTTATTGGGTTTAAATTTTAAAATTTCACAGAGTATATAGTATATCCACATTTTGCGTCGTAGTTTAGTTATAGCAAGAAAATGTATGGTTATAGTTAATACTCATTTTTCAGATAACTACTATTTTTCCCTGAATTTCCTGACAAAATATACTACGTACAACTTTAATTTTTTTCTCAATAAAAAAGATAAAGAAATCATGACAGTGCACTTTTAAATAACTTTACAAAACAAACAGTGACTTTCAACTAATAGCTCTAAAAATCAATTAAAACAAGATTAATAAAATGTCAAATTCTTATTACAACAATTACAGTTTCACTTTCTAAAATAATCAATACATTTTTATTAACTGTTTAAATAATTTTGTACACGAGGTTATAAAATTTGCAAAACAGGGGAAATCATGGTGGAAATGCAGATTGGGTTATTTTTAGACCTGTAACGGCATGTATAAACAAGAGTAAATGTCACAAGCAACGTTGTAGCAACGTTGGGCAACATTGCTGTAGCTCTGATTTCGTTGATTTTCATTAGAACCCGGATGATGATTCAATTGAATTTTAGCTAAATACTCGTGTATTTGGTTACACGATTGGGATGTAACCTCTCGTGACCTCAGTACATGTAATTAGAAGGGCGTGGAAGTCAACATCCTGCCATTTCCAGAGGGTGTTGCTCATCATTTATCATCAACATCACATATCTGAAAAGCACAGGCATGCAAAAATCGCCATTCCAAATTATTTCCGTCCTGGAAACGGTGTGATTTTCGCACCATTTCGCAATATTTCCCAAATAAACCCCCATTGAATAAAGCCTCCATCCATGTCTACGATGGAGTTCATGTTTTTGTAAAGACGAGAATCGATCGATCGAATAAAAACTTACTTGCTTCGCCGTTTTCTTGGTGAGGGTGGACAAAATTCCGCGCTATTTCCGTCGTCACTTTCTTCAATGTATATCCTTAAAATGGAGGCTCGAATGCGAAAAACGTACAGTTAACTGCCGAAATCACCGGCATCGTGAAGCTATACTCACTCCGAATGGCAACCACATGAAAGTGGTAGACTGCATGAAAAGCCGATAGCACACAAACACCCGTCCCACATAAAAAGCAATTACCGCTAGTAGATGACCTGGCATTCGACAACAATTCGGGGAAAAGACGCTAGCTAGAGCGCCGTTTCATATTGAAGCGATGCGGATCGACTGCGGATCCCCAAACCGAACTGCGGATGAGGTTGCGATCCGCAAGCGTTATCGGCGGTTTCATCCGTTCTTTACAAAATTCATATATGCAATACTATTATGCTAATTATCTCATTTACATGTTACATAAATCAAATAATTTTTATTGGAAATTAAATAACAACTTTCAAAAACGTTTTTACGTTTTCGCAGCATTGGTAATTTGTTTCAGGCAATACTATTGCGTGCAGTGCGGTTGCACGCAATATCTATTGAGAATTACCAAGGAGATATTGCAGAGCAATATAAATCCGTGCAATAAACTTGCGAATCAGGTTGCAGACACCGCTGTTGCCAATTTCATGTATACCTGATTTTTTCGTATTTTTTTGTACTGTCTAGTCATATATGCGATGACACGAACGAGGACAGTGTGCAGCGTCGGTGCAATTTCAACGCTGGGAACGTAATCAGTGGCGACAGGGACAGGTATTTAAAGCGGAAGAAGGATCTAAGTGGCTGCGTAGAGCGGTGCAATTTTCGCGCAATCGCGCGACACTGACCCGTGTCTGGTCGTCAAGTCGTTGCGAAAATAGACAACAGACGTTTTTAATCGCAAAATCGGATTGCGTATGGCTAGCCTACGCATCCTCGGATATACACCTCGACAGAAGAATGGCGAACAACAGGTAAAGCTTCTACCTTTTTACGAAACACGTTTAACAATATTTTAACAGCGAAATCGAAAATTGTGCACTTTCGCAACTTTGTTGCACGTGCGATATTCTCGCGCAACATTCTCTCACTGGCTCTCGCTTTCCGTACGGGTCACGTGACAAAATATTGCGCGCAAGTTTGATTTCGTGCAAGAAAGTTGCGTTGCAGTGACACTCCCTGCTTTTGCGCCGTAAAATAAATATCGCGTTTACTCGCTGATTAAACACTGGAATTAAACACTCGTCTATAAATTTGTGCACGCCTACATTTGTTTTAAGACTGTTATCATTGAATTTTTTTCACAGGTTGAAAGAACACATCTGTTGCGGCTTAAAGTGGTTGGTGGTCACAATTTGGCCAAGAAAGACATATTCGGCGCCAGGTTTATATTCATTTTTTGAATCATATTAATATTTTGGCAAGATGGAGCGTTATTTGTCTTGTTTGTGGAAAATACTTGGAACAATTGTGACGTCATAGTCATGCTCAGATGACTGGTCAAAGCCGCCACAATTTGGATTATCCTAAACCATGTCTGCATTTTTTTGAAGAAAGAAACAAACATAACCGTGTTTTATGAACTCCGATTTTAGTTTCCCAACATTCTTATCTGTCGATAACTGCAATACACGATAGAGAATATTGGACTTTTCTAATCTTCTTTTTAGACAGACTAGTTGTACTGACATTTATTAAATTTACAAGGGAGATATTATAAAAGAATTTAATTTACACTGAAAATAACATCAAATTCCATATTATATTGTGCAACCTTACATCCTGTTTTCTTATTACCTTTGAAACTTTGAACTTGAGCAACTCAAACAATGGCTTGTCACCTAATGTAGTATTGAACCGTAAAGAAAACATGTTTTTGAATGTTATAAATATTTGTATTAATATGGCAAGCTGCCAGATTTTAATTTTCAAGTGCAATAAACCACGTACTTACATGAAGTTTAACATGAAGTTCAAATATTTTAATTGCTCTTTTCAGTGACCCATATGTTCGCATTAATCTGATGTCAATCCACAATGATGAGGTGATAGATACTATAGACACAAAGACAAAAAAGAAGGTAAGACTATTATAAAGTTGAGTGTATAATATTATTAATCTACTTTTAACTGAAATTCCTTAATGTGCCGCGTGTATTTCCAGACTTTGAATCCAAAATGGGAAGAAGAATACGTATTTCAAGTGAGCAGAATGCATTATTGTTTAATCCATCTGTTCATCTTCACGGATCTAAAATAAATGGATTATATTTTATATTGAAAATATATTGAAATTCATAAAAGTTGGGATTTGACAGGTTAAGCCGAACGAACACAAGCTAGTCCTAGAAGTGTTTGATGAAAACAGAGTAGTAAGTCATTTAATTGTAATTTTCAAAATGGTCCCATCCATACATAATAATAATGTTTAATTAATTTCAACATAGACAAGGGATGATTTCCTCGGCATGGTAGAGTTGCCGCTGCATAACTTGCTCATCGAGCGGGAAGGAAGAAACATACCCCACAAATATTACATTCTCCGTCCAAGAAGGTACGTACGAACACAAAATCATATTGGACCTAAACTGTAACAATGCCACTGTTTTCACTCGATTGTTCACTCCGACAGCGCACGGTCAAAGGTTCGCGGTCACCTACAACTCTACCATGCGTACTTGCCAAGTGAAAACGTGAATGAGGATGTTAGCGCGGATCATCTGGACAACGAGGTAAATTGGAACCAGGAAAGTTGCTATTCCAAGAATCAAACCTACTATCACCAGTACCAATTTGAAATTGTGATTTCCTACAATCACGAAGGTGATTGATTGAGGGGATAAATGGGAAGGCGTGAGCGCGTGACGTGACGATTGCAAATTGAATGGAAATACCCACGTAGCCATTTATCACCTACTATTGAAACATCCTTGTCAATTGGATGCAAAAGGTAAAGTTTGAGTACCAATGTTAATCAACATTGACCGAACTTTACGTGAAGTTAGCGTGTAATTGTAATTATTACAAATATCTAAAGGAGTTTGCTATAAACATGCATATATATATATATATATATATATATATATATATATGTTACAGTAAATGTTTAGAAGACGCTATTTTATAGAATTACTAGTAACTTTATAAACTCGCTGACTGCACCGCCAATGTTTTCAAACATAGAAACGGCACTAAAGTAAAAGTCAGTCATAGTTGGCAGACTTTTTGCTTCGAAATGTATCTCGAGGCTAATGTTAATGCACCAAGAAAAAGAGTTCCAATTCTGGAATTCGAGAACGTCCTAGCAAATTCTACCAAGCGTAGAGATGCATTTCCAACATAGAGAGCTCTATGATTTCGAAGCAAAAAGGCTCCCCTATTTCAACTATTCGAACGATTCTTGCCAACTAAAATAGGAGAATTCGTTATAAATGTAGTGAAACTCACAATTTCCGGCCGATTTTGCTTCGTTAAAACCGATATTTCGTTTTATCTGGAGTTTTGTATCATTGCGCACGTGGGAAAAAATTTGGTGCAGCGCAAATCAGTTTGTAATAAGCGAATTTCGTTATAAGCGAGTTCGTTATAAGTGGAGTCTAGTGTATATCGTTGAAGAATTAGTGTATATTTTTAGCAAAATAGTCAGCAAAAGTCATAAGAAGGTCACCGTTTAAAATATTTCAAAACATTGGCGGTTCCGTGTAGCGAGTATATAAAGTTACTAGTAATTCTATAAAATGGCGTCTTCTAAACATTTACTGTAACATATGTACAACTTTGTTGAGAATTTCCCTCCTGCAATTATAATATGCATTGTGACAGTCCAAGGGCATTGTGGTGACCTTGGAGGGAAGGAATAAAACAAATTCATTACTGGGAGATCCTGCTTCATCATGCTCTGCCATGTGAAATACAATATGCAATTTTTTTAAAGCCTGGGTGGGAAGTCCTGGACATGGAAAACGTAACAGCACAAGAGGAATCAGCAGTGAATCCAATTTTCTTGCCTACAAATGTTCCATCATCAACACCGCTACCACCCGGATGGGAAGAACGACAAGATGCCAATGGCCGCACTTATTACGTTAACCACATTGCAAGGACCACTCAATGGGACAGACCTACAGGGTATGAGACCCAAACGCAAACAATCCATCAGGTTCAGTGTTACATTGCATAATTTTCTTTGCTAATTCTAGGACCACGCCGACAGAAGCCGAAGCCCAGCAACGTAGTTTGGAGAATGTCGCTCAGGAGTTTCGTCGCCGGTTCCACATCAGCGTTGATGAAAATGGTTCCTCTTCGACAGAATGGGACCAAAGTTCAAGGAATAACACACGTTCAACTGTACGTTGGGAAGGTTCTTAATGACGGGGTAGATTTGGTCCCAATTCTGATATGAAATTTGTGAATTGTAGCCCAGCACGGGGACCGCGAGCCAAGGACCGAGTCCACCGGATTCCAGGCGGTCATCTACAACGATGAGCGAAGTACATGTTGTAGGCATTACTACTGTAACATCTAACCAGATATTTGTCATAGTTGTAAATGACCTTAAAAACTGTGTGAATTTTCTCGTAATCCGCTGACTAAGACGTACGGAGAGCCTTGTACCAAACAAATATCTGCTTAGTATGAAATTCTAATTTTCTTAAATGAGGTCAGTAATCATACTCTTAACTGTGAACAATGCATGGACAGCCGGGGGATTTGTCAACTACACAACTTAATACGGAAGGTCTGCCTGCAGGATGGACATTGCAAGTAGCTCCCAATGGACGGATTTTCTTCATCGATCACAAAACAAAAACCACAACATGGGTAATTTTGCTATACAAGTCCAATATTAGGGACGGATATTACAATGAATGATATGTACGTAGGTTGATCCGCGTAGTAATCGCCCAAGTCCATTGCCCAATCAGAACAGCTTGCCGAATCGGCGACAACAGGAAGATGAACTTGGAGCATTGCCGGTATTGAATTTGAATCCACGCGTATTGAAATTTAAAATCTACTTTCGAAAGAAGGTAAAAATATAAATACAATTGTGAATTACAGGAAGGATGGGAAGAAAGAGTGCACACGGATGGAAGGATATTTTTCATTGATCACAGTGAGCCATGTTACATGATACTATTAACCCTTTCAGTTACGAATTAATATCCGCTTACGGAACAATAAATCATTTGGCAGAAACATTTCCCAATGTTAATAGAACACAAATAATGGGAAAAATGATTTTCCCATGTTATACAGGGTGTATACTGTCATGAAATTCCTGAAAAGTCACGAATTTTTGTTAAATTTACATGTTTTGGGACAGTGAAAATGTATTTGTAGTGTTACATATAACTGTTGATGACAGGAATATTGGTGAAAATCTTAGGCAGTTAGAAACATTTACAAATTCATGTGATAGCATAGCAAAAAATGTGATATTAATATTAATTTTGAGTGAAATACACAATGTTTTTAATAATAATTATTAACTACAGTTTTTAAAATGATGTTGAAAGGTGTAGGGTGAATTGCTGTACCTTTTAAATATAAATCGGTCGGTTATAAAGTCATGATTATTTTGTATAAATGGTTATGAAAATCCTGATTCATGGAAATTTGTCAGACGTTTTCAGTAGACACCCTGTAAATAATATTACAGGGTGACCACTCTTCCTATATTTCCTATATTTTCCTATATTTTTCTGAATTCCTATATTTTCCTATATTTCATGATTATTCCTATATTTTCCTATATTTCCCTTTGGATTCGATATTGGTATGTGATTGGTATAGAAATGAACAAGTCTTCAAGCTAAAACTGAATTGCAAGATCAGGAAACTGCAAGAAAGATATATTTACAAAGTGTTCACGTCACACTGCTATTTGGACCCACGATCTGATCAGTTTTGCAAGGCAATAGAAGACATAGAAATGCACCCCCTAGTGGCCTTGCATGGTACTATGCCCTTGGATCATTTTATTGGCTGCAACTTATTGGGCTTGGTGACCAGAGCACAAAAAAATAAGTCTGATAGAAAATAATGCTATGATTATGCAGATCTATGCATGTGTGTGTAGAATGTTGCAATACATATTGAAAACCAAAATTTTATAAGTTTATATGTTGAATAAATACATGACGATGTTTTAATACAAATATTTGAAAGGATGCATAGGTTATGGTCCAAAACGGTAATCGGGCGATTCCGGTTTTGGAAGGGCAAAACCGGTATTTGGTGGTCGCGCGGGCATTGAACAATGCT
>JAQIWR010000547.1:0-19475 GCA_034695945.1 Glomeris hexasticha
CAACAGTGTAAAGCCGGCCCCAGACTGTGCGAATTTAAGCGGCAGCAGCGAGCACGAACGGAAGTAAATTGCTTGTGCTCGCTAAATTTGTGCACCGTCACGAGCGAGCAACACGGAAGTGAACGTGTTGCCTCGTGTTGGCGTTCGCGCTCGCCGACGCTCCACCCGAGTCGGTACGATCAAAGGGATTCGCGCGAACAGCGTGCTTTCTCCATCGGTGGAGCTGCGAGCAAGGCGCCCAAACCTTGCAGCAATCGCGCGAACACGTTCTCGCAAATTGCTCGCTTCCGAAACGAAATTTGCTGCTGCTGCTCGCTGTTGCTACATTTGTTCGCACAAATCTCCTTACCCACATATGGTTCTGTACAGAACACTGTACTAGACACAACACGTGTTTCGGCTCTCCAACACTCAATGATTAGGTGCGCCTGAACCAAGTACCCAGCGGACATGACCTGGACTAGAACCAGGGACCTCCCGGCCAGAGTTGACTGCTCTATACACTTGGCCATGCCAGCTGCTATCCAAGCTACTTATAGTCAGTCCTTCTAAAGAAAGATTGAGCTAGGACCCTGCTGATTGCCACGTTTGAAGGGGTGCACGATTGCAGGTGTGCAGGCTATGCCGCGCAAAGACGACTGCAAGTGATGCAACCATGCACCCCTTCAAAATCGGTAATTGGCATGGTCCTAGCTCAATCTTTCTTTGGAAGGACTATACATGTTAGCAACTTATTGAGTTCTTAGAACTGAATCAACTCATGACAATTGCAAGGATAAAAGGATTGCTGACGCCATTCATGACACGTATGCAATCCATTTTTTGTAAATAGTTTATTCTTTCCATTTGCAGGAATGAAATAATGTGACTTTTTTATGTGAAATCTTATAATGTAATTTTTAATTATGACGATTGGCCCATAACTTATTTAAAGCCGTTGCGTGCACTTATTTTTTTTACGTTCAATAACAATTGGAATTCCTGACAAAGCTATTTCTTGTGCCCACAACGTGTATATTTTGCCTGGAATTCTCATCAGCTGTCATCCTTGATATTTCAAGTTGGTTTGGGCTGAAACCACACATGTTGGATGCTATTATGCGATCATCGAAGAAGAAGACGCATTCATGGCAAGTTATACGTTATACATGTGCCACTATACACCTAGGTAATTTTCTTGATATATCCATAAACTACACTAGAAATAATTAATATGGCCGAAACATGCATGTCCTGTCATAATTTCTCTGGTACTATTGGAATCCCACTGTATACGTGGGCGAGATAGCACCTTAAGGAGAATAACTTGTGAGTTTAAAGGATTAGTACTTTGAATGTTATTAATTGCTCACAATTGCCAAAATTAATTGAATAGTTAGGTGGAAATGGTATAGGAGTGGGGCCCTCTTAAAGCTATGGCTGCTCCTCCTAACTGTTCAATTCATAAGATAATTTATTCTGGTTTGTCTTCAGGGGAATCTACAAAGAAGGACTTTGCGAACAAACCTAGATATTAATTAATGACATTATAAACTAAGTAAAGTTATATTTTCCTTCTCAGTTCTTGTCAACTTTACTCGGTTTACAACAGTGAAAATAAACTATGTGACATACAAGAGAAATTTCAGTCAAAAGCACTGATCAATACAAAGTGACAAGACATAAAACATTGTTGACCATGAACTTGCAAGACCTCAACACAGCAAACCCTCCATTAATTTGCTTAGTTTTAAATCATAATAATAGACATAAAATGAAATGCAAAAATTAGCTTACATACAGTACCATGTTTGTGGCAAATCTGGGGAGGCTTTCCATTTGTAAAATGGGTCACAAAACTCGTTCAGCATGGTGCATTTCAAAGTGCAACTCAAAAATTTGCATAAATGGAGTACAGCAATACGTAGGTCCACCATGGTTTTACAAAACAGTGCTCTGGCAAAATGATGATTTAGAATTGCAGAACACTAAAAATGTATTTACATTTCCTCCATTTCTTCAAATTTACCATATATATACTCATTATAAAGTTTATAATTTTTCAGATATATTATAACTCATGCATGGCCACAATGGAAAAGTATAAAATCTACTGAAAATAAAACAAATAACACAAATGAAAATATTTTCACTACGTATATATTACAAATAATTAACAACCATTTAAATACTATACATGCATGTACAATTATAGGTTTAAAATACCATACTAATTAATTATTATAATCATACACTCTTGTTATAATATAAAAGAATACCGGTATATAATTAAAGAACAGAAAACATACCAAATAATTTAGGATTGTTGCCTGTGCCTTGAAATCTGTTTCCTATTTGCTCCTCGCAAAGATTTCTATAAATTATTATTGGGATATAGGATTAGTTTATACAAGATTACAAGGTTTATAGAACATGTGTACATAATTTCTACGTATACATGCTGCATGTTGAAATCTGACTTAGAAATGCGACTCCACTAGTTGAAGCGCTTTTATATTGGTCGATACGATGGAGTGCCGACATCGTCAAAAATATTATTTGAAGGTTGGCATCAGGCATGGAAGGTTGAAAACGATGTGCAGAATGAAATTGATGAAAGGAAAACAGTAACGGTCCTAGGTAAAGTTTAAGCACGGTTATATCAATGAGAAAATGCTATGAGGTTAGTAATATCCGTTAATTTCTGTGTATGTACGTATCAACATGTTTTTAATTTAACTATTTTGGAGGTTTTTAAAAAATATATAGGCCTATAAATATAATTGTCAACATTTAATTAATTGTAGATAGAAAATCGGCCTAATTTTTCCCACCGAATTTGAAACGTCTTTAGAACAATTTAATTCACATCTTTTAAAAATAATGCTATGGACATCTGTGCAAAGAATTGTTTCTACAAATTAATTGTTCAAATTAAACCTCTTTAAGTTAATTAATTACTGAAACATTCAGAAACAAGCTGCGTATTTACAATTAACCAGCTTTTCACCATTTTCAACTGAATTATAAACTGAATTTATAAACTTCACTTGAAATTTAATTTACCTGCACACAATTTTTAACAGAAAAAATATTGCAGTTGAATTATTCAATAAAATTGCACATTTCATTCATAAAATCTAAATCTAAAATCTAGATTTCTTAATTTCCCTGAGTGGTATGAACCATATTTTTCGTATAAGATAACATATTTAGCAGGGAAATATAATAATTAATATAAAAATCCATTCATTAGGTACTTAACTTCTCAATTCCAGAAATGACCACCATTGAAGATTTCAAAAGGCCTCAGAAGAATCCTTCATCTTTATCTTCATCTTCATCGAAAAATGAACCACTGGACACTTTGTCTTTTGAGCCACGAAAGATCCCAACCCAAAATGTTGTCCTTCGTCTAATCCGGCGAGAGATCCACTCGGGTTTACCGAGAACCCACTTCCACATGTCGCGGTCATTCCACCAAAATGTTTTCCCCAACTTCACAGTAGTCAATGTAGAGAAGCCACCATGTTTCCTTCGAAAGTTCTCTCCTGATGGTAGTTATTTTGTGGCCTTTTCTTCTGACCAGACGTCCATAGAAATCTACGAGTACAGGGGCCCAGCGGTTGCCGAACGCCTCCTAACCGGTGTACGGAGTAGTAGCGGAGAGTTCACATCAGGAGGTGGTGGTGACCCTGACTATATTCGTATTAGAAGTAAAATCTTTGAATGTTTCTTCCGGCTTAAACACGTGGTTAGCGTGGCATCAAACGGGGAACAGCTGAACAGGGAATGTAGTTTGTTCACGGACGATGGCCGCTTTGTAATAGTTGGATCTGCTTCCTATGTGCCAGAAGATTCGCATCCATACTTCTTTGATGTGTACAGGAACAATGAATCGGTGTCCCCCAACCCGAGAACACCTCTCGAAGACTATTCGCTGCACTTGGTCGACATGTGCAACGGCACGCTGAAAGATACGCGGACTTTCAAGATAGACAAGATATTTCTTTCCCACAATCAGGGTATCTATCTCTACCATGACACTCTTGCTGTGCTTTCTGTCCAACATCAGACCATCTACATATTCCAAGTTACGCCGGATGGCATTTTCATCGATGGCCGTGTCATCGGTCGGTTGTGCTACGAAGACGACGAATTGATATTGTCGTATGCATCACTTCAGGTTACAATTTTATTAATCAAAATTGGACAGTTGCACATCAAACAAAGTTCAATATGAGCATCTATATAAAAAGCCTGCTTGGATACTTTAAACGCCAATATTTTCGCGTGCCTAAATTTTCGCGGAAACTCGAGCACGTGACCTTTCACGAGGCTATATTTTCGCAGTGGTGACATTAATTTTCCATCCTTCGAAATAGAGCAAGTATTGTCCGCAAATATAGCGAAAATAAAACCACCGTGAAAATTACTGCTTGGAAATGCAGAATTAGATCTTATAAGATTTTTGAAACCCATAAGATGTTATAGGATAAAGTATCTTATTTCACATAAGATGGGATTCCAATATGAAAAGTGCACAAATTCTTATACGATCGTGATTTTATAAGATTTATACGAGAGTTTCTTACATAATCGGAAAAGATTTTTATCAGGGTTACAATTTCTTATATGAATATTGTTTTATAGGAAATAATTGAAATATCTCTTATATGATTAATAGGAAGTAATATTGCATAAAAATGGTTCTGACACCTGATGACGGCTCGTGACGAGCCGAAACACGTGTCGTGGTTTCAAGAGACTTTGTGGTTAAAAAGGATAAATATTCCAAAGTATTCATTGATTACTACTATAATTTAGGGATTAGATTTTACATGTACCTAAAATATAGATAACATTGTTGTCAACATTTGTACCAAATTTCATAAAAATCAGTCTATTTTTGACCGACTTATTCATTATATAAAAAGCTAGGCCGTGGCGAGTTTTGGACTCACGGTGTACATTTTGCATACTTACTACATACCTCTTGCAATTTATTTGTAACTCTGCATATTTTTACAGTGCGGTGTGAGTAATCCAAATTCTCAAAGGCTTTTCCGAGAGGCAACTATCAACACTCTGAAGCACAGACTGCTGACTTTCCTTTACCTGAGAGCCGCAAAGCAATCTTCTATCGAAGGCAACCGTCGGCCATTGTTGAAATTCTATAAACAGTATGACCATTTCCGTAAGTTGAGAATGTGGAAAATGCAATTGCTGGATGAATGTCACCTGCTGATCAAGTACGCGACCGAGGACGTGGTAACTTTGCAAGTGGCCGACCCGAATTCGCAGCCATCTTTCTTCGTAGTATACAATATGGTGTCCACACAGGCGAGTTTATTGTTTCACATCCATTAATTTGATCACCTATTGGGAATTAATACGTTCTATATTAATATACTTTTGTAGGTATTGGCCGTATATGAGAACACGTCGGAAGATCTGCTCGAGTTGTTTGAAAATTTTTGTGACCACTTTCGCAATGCATCCCTGCACTGTGAAACACAATTTCCTTGTTCTCCTTCCAGTAATATTCATGCCAGGTAACCATTGGAAATAGAGAATTTATATTTGCTGTGCACATTGAATTCACAATAATTTTAAACGATGATTTTAAGAATTTGTGGATTATAACCAATTGTTTTTTAAAAACGTTTTAATTTAGTATTGAATGTTTTATTTACGTTATAGAAACGTTTCTAAAACGTCTTATACTGATTTGCAATGTCCTGGGAAATTACATGACCAAAGTGTCTTATAATCTGACCTGCCAAACCAGTTTATTATAGTAATTATAATAATCATGAGGATTGGATTTTGTCATAAACAACAGCTGCGAAGAACTCCAAGTTATTTTGAGATCCATTTTAATTTAAAGTCAAAATTTAAGAATAATAAAATATTTGATAATTCAAACTTGGATAACTCGAGTTTTCGATAATTCAAACTTGGATAACTTGAATTTGTATAATTCGAACTTGGGTAACTCGAATTTTTGATAATTCAAACTTGGGTAACTCAAATTTGTGATAATTCAAACTTGGGTAACTCAAATTTGTGATAATTCGAACTTGGTTAACTGGAATTTTTGATAATTCGAACCAAATTAATTATCCCTACCAAACTCCCTATACTCTTCCATAAGTTCAATTTATAACTCAAATTTTTGTTAACTCAACATTTTTTGGCCAGGCTTCCCTTCTGATTCGAGTCATCGAAGAGAGAAAGTGTTGTTGCCCCTTCCAAAGCCCATGCAAGAAGGACATGAAATAAAGTTCAATTCATTTTTTGTAATCTCGCAAATGGCTAGATCTGGCCAGACGCGGCTAATTTTTGGACTTGATCAGATTACCAGACCAGATTCAGTATACCAGATACAATTGGTTCTGAAATGTATGATTTCTAAATTTCAGGCTCATCCAACACAGGTCAAAGCAAACTATAATAAACGCTCGCTTTGGCGGTCATACGGAGGCTGTTAAAAGACTTCTGGCACAGTTACCTATCAGTTCGCAATCGTTTAGCAGTTCACCTTACTTAGATCTTGCTCTGTTCAGTTATGATGACAAATGGGTTTCGTTGATGGAAAGGCCAAAAGCTTGTGGTGATTACCCTATCAGGTAAAAATAAATCACAATCAGTATAGTGAATATATGACCAGATTTACATATGCTTCACTTTCCTTATTTCTTAGGTTTTACACGCGTGACTCGGGTCTTCTCAAGTTCAGAATTCATGCAGGTGTTCTTGGCAGGAATCCACCCCCAACTGCCAGAAGACTTGTTGCGTTTACGTTTCATCCGTACGATCCTTTCGCGATAAGCGTCCAACGCACAAACGCGGAGTACATTGTAAATTTCCACGTGCGGCATATAACATGTTAAAACCTTGATACTGTTTTAAATCTGTAAATACAACAGTGCTCTATTTGAAAATAAAATATGTAATTATTTCTGAATATTTGGTTTTGTCAACTCTTGGTTTCGTGAAGAGTACTTTTTTGTTTTGCCGATATTATCGGTATCGTATGTGATTTGCAACATTTATTTTCGTTGAGATAATACATGTTGTAACATTCTATTACATTATCAACGTAAAGGGTAGCAATTTCACATTCGGTTATACATATTGCTTGGATCTTATAGCGAAGGAAAGTCAGTGGCGTATCGGACTGGAGTGCAACTCGGTCCGTACACATTACCGTATATTTTTACACCAACCATTTTCAATGGAGATATTACATATAGTAATGCCAACTATTGACAAACATTCCATTCGTTGTAGGAGGAAATTACTTGGCCCCATTGAGTGAGAAAACTTGCACAAAATAAACCTAGTAAATCGGCTGTAGTGTCATATTAAATTCCTATTGTTGCAATTTTATTATAGTATGAATTTACAATGTCAATACTCTACTTTTGAATTCCATTCAGAAATCCTTGATTTAATGTTCATTTAGGATTTAACTATTAAGCCAACATTCTGATTAGTAGTGATTTACAATTCAAAGGTTAACTGACACGGCTTCGTAAGATACCCTGAAACATCACCTATTTAAATTTAAAGTTTGTCAGATAGGAGGTTGGCTATAGCTTAGACAAACCTCCTAACTTAATTACCCTATCACCATGGCTTTGTAATGTATTTATAAACATAACATATAAACAAAGAAAAATCAATTGTTGCTGCAAAATATCTATGGAAATTATTTAAAAAAGGATATTAGCAACACATATTCGAACCTTCTAAATTAATTACCCCCTCGACATGGTTTTGTAATGTACACTGAAACTATCTAAATGGAGAAAACTAACAAAATCTCTGTAGAAATTAGTATTTTAATTAGTAAATGTGTTATTTTTGAACGGGGGTAATTAAGTTAGGAGGTTTGTCAACGCTCGTAGCAGTCCACAATGAGGTGAAAAATACCATGTCAGTTAACCTTTAAGTAATTTTTAATATTAGTATGATCCATTTAAACAAAAGTTGATAAACTCATATTAGTGCAGGAAATTGAAATCATTTTAATGTTGGTTTAATTGAATTTTGAGTTTTTGAAATATTTTCGGACATAAAATTACACAAGGTTTCATATAATGACACTACATGCCATATATCTCTAGACTTGTAATGCAACATTTTGCTATTTGAACAGTTTCTGCATAACAACCAACATCCAACTCTGTAGTGTACAATATTATTATGAAAGTTGTGAATGATACAGATTTTTTCACAACACATTTGACATGTTTTGAGAATTATTATCCTCGGATATATTGATAATGATTTTACACTTCAATTTATTGCCATCAATTAACAATAAATATAAATCGATCGTATAGGAATGTGAATGTTTCAAATGATGAGCAAATTGGTAGAATACAAGGTGTTTGTGAACTTATGGCACTGCTCTACAATATAAATGTGATTGATCAAAAACTAACTTGCAATTAAATTAATCTCACACAAAATACTCTGAGCTTGTGTTTGCCTTACAGCTGTGAATTTTTCTTATATACTTTCCTAAAGATTGTTGCTATTTTAAAGTTAAATACAATCTTTGAAAATACATGGTGCAATAGCCACAAATACTTACAAAACAATTTATCATTCTGCCCATTCTATAAATACCAAGAGGATAAATACTAAATCTGTACTTTTGTCTTAATTTTAGTTCATTACGTTGAATTGAAACAGGCTATATTCACGAATGAACATAAAAATGCCACGTAAAGAGTGAAATTGTGGAAAACATTATTTTGGATTTTGTTTTCAGGGATGTCAATTAACATATTAAAACATGTATAATGCATGCAACTTATCAGAATTCTAAACAAATCTAGTTTCTCATTTAAATTAATATGCAAAGCTCACTAAATATAGCCTACAATACTACATAAGGGCAGTTTTGTAGCTCAGCAATTTTGTGTAACATCACCTTTAAAATATGCAACACTTCAATAATGACAGTGGCATGTAGCACACAAAAATATTAAAGGTGAACTGACAAAGTTTTGCAACATACCCTGTAAAAACTAGCATTTGATTGCCACTAATTTAGGAACATTGTCCCAAAATTTGAGGCCATTTGAAGCCTTATTGCCAGAGATATTAATTATTTAGTTTCATATCAGAGTAGTAGTAGTATATTGTGAGATGTACACTGGAGCGGCATTGATAAGCTGTGCCATTGGCTGAAACTGCACAGGTACTTGGCCTCATTGGCCATCCTCGTTAACTACTCGTAACTTTATTTTAACAATTTTAAATATAATTTTGTTTGCGCCAATCGTTTAATTGGCATCAATTCTATAGAATAACACACTTTCCAGTGTATGTTACAAAACCTTGTCAGTTCACCTTTAAGACCATTTCTTACCACAACAACAAATATGCATTTCAAAAAACTTACCAGGTGAAAATCGTTAATAAAGAAGGAAAATTTTTTATACATTATTTTATAATAATAATAATATTAATTCAACTAGGTCTTTACTTCCTCATGTCCCAAAATCAATGGCTTAAAATTAAAGTACTTATTCAAAAGAAAAGAACTTATAGTGTGAATTAAATTACAATGTACTTTACGTATTATTAAATAACCTAAAATATTTTCAATCTAGTTCAGAAATTTGCTACTTTGGTCTGTAATGGCCCATAAATTATTGAAAATATTCAATGAAATTTACACAATGGTCTCCATGACATACCATCAAATTATCCACCTAGTGTTGCAAAATGTATCATTTTTCAAATTACATTTTTCAAAAATAAGCTTGAATTAAATTTTACCATTGAAATTGAAAAATCATATTGAAAGTAACATGTATTCTTTATAATATTAAAATATGTGCAACATGCAATACTCCTCGTAAGTTTACTTGTAACATGATACAACACTGCATTTCAACATTAAAAATGCAAAATTCCAGCATTAAGCCATTGATTAAACACATAAATGACCAATGATATTATTAAAATGCTTCTTAAAAACTACCTACATTTTTCTCTCTCAAATTTAACCACATATTCTAAATGTATATATATGTTAAAATGTAATGACTGGAAAACTGCAATGAGAATAGTTTCATATAGTGTAATATTTAGATCATAAGTGACATAGGAAAATATACAACATAGACCAATTCTGACTTCTTGACTGACACACTGTAATTATTTCGAGAAGTTGGAATTCAAATAGTACATCAAGATCATGATATTATTTATTTATTCCATATGATCCACTTCAAATTAAACCTTCCCGTCAATTCCACCTCAATTATGAATCAATAGAGTATCCATTGAATGAATTAATGCACAACAGCTAAGTGGGTTTTCAATTCTAGTTTGGAATAAGTTTGATAAAAATATCCATATCGTTATTGAATTGATGCTACATTTGAGAAAAGAATAAATACTGTTGAGTTGACCACAATTTACATATACGTACTGTCAAGTTCCCAATTAATGGGAAAGAACCTGTCGTCGCGACAAGTCGGCGATCCACCTATAACCAGAGTTTTATCTTTCACTATTATTCCCTTTCATATATCACAATTACTATTTCCACCAACAAATTTAGCTACTATATTTCAATAGATTACAACTCTTCCTGACTAGTGACACCGAAGGGATTCACCGAAAACAAAAATGACGCCGTGAATTTAATTAAATAAGCCAGTTATATTACCTTACCATTCAATAATTGGGAAAAATATCCTTCAATTATAGCTCAATAATAATGGTAGTAATAATAGTAATAATGGTTTCATCATTTGGAATGTTAAATTCAGAGATCTTTGGCATGATTGATTCTGAACTGACGTAAACATCATCAATTGGGAAATAAGTTCCAACCATAATTTGCAACAACATCATGCTAATCAAACTAATCCTTACAACGAAAAAAACAGCTGTTGCAAAGCTAGTATGGATGAGCACTGGTAAATATATCGGATGGCCAACAATAAACGCATCATAATAAAAACAAGGCACAAATGTCCAAAAAAGTAGCCCATCTGTCGGTTGGTGTCTTCATGTACTGCTTTTATGAACTACATCAAAGCCAAGAAATGTTACCAGTAATTCAATGACAATTTAAATAAATATACTACTGCAAGCTTTGACATCTTACTTCAGGTTTGTAGTTTTAATATTAAAATGAAATTAACTATATTGGGATGCTGCCCATGGACGTAGACATATAGAATAAGATCTTATAAGATTTTTGAAACCTATAGGATTTTATAAGATTATATACGAAAAGTTCTAAGCATTATTTCCAAAATCTTATTAACTCTTCTTATAAAAAGTTTATATAAGATCTTATAAGATTTTTGAAACCCATAGGATTTTATAAGATTTTATAGGAAAAGTTATTAGCATTATTTCCAAAATCTTATTAACTTTTCTGATAAAATTTGTATGCGCGATAAACCAGCGCATCGCCTTAAAAATTTGAAATTTCCAAACCTGAAGGTAACATCCAATATTTCACTTGCAACTTGATAATTTACAAAACAATACTTACCATATTATGGAAGAGGAACTACTATTTGCACGTAGTTGCATGGAAAATAGCCCTTTTTGCCATGAACCATGCCTTCGTACCAGTTCTCATCAACACGTTGGATTAGATTGATGGTGTCTCCTTCTTTAAATCCCAATTCCCCTTCATTCTCAGCTTCAAAGTCGTACAATGCTTGACAGCTAGGTTGTTGGCGTACGGGTGTAGGGGTCCTTGCGGGTGAACGCATCGGAGATGGCAGAGGCGACGCTGAAACAGTAGTCCAATATACCACAATTAATTCAGTTTTCAATTCACAATAATTGCAATGTATGATGCCCCGAAAGTAATATAATTCCAAAATCAAACCAAATAACTACAACACCTCCTTCTGCAATATTGTGCGCTACGTGTGCGATAAGTACATTCCCTGTTCTGCGCATATTCCGTCTTTAGCACCTTTTTTTTTGGTTTTTTTCCTGTAATATATATCTTCTTTCATTTTAAAACTATTACCTTTCATAGACGCCCTATTGCTTTTCGGCATCTGTAAATTGGCATGCACGGTATTTTTATCACCTAGAATAAAAAAGTAACATTTCACTGATTCCAGCCATAATTTTGCTAAGTATTTAAAATTACAATGAACACTATAATTTTAATTTTAATACCATTCCAAATTCAGTATCAGGCTGTAAAAATTGAAGATCTAAAGTTCTGACATCACGCGTTTGTGATACATTTGTTAGTTTTTGTTTCAAACTGTCCTAATATTCAATCAGTGTTACACGTTCACTTAAATTGTCCTCCCCCCCCCCCAATCATCAAAAGTCCTCTCAATCTCAATCCCATATTAGTAATGATACACACAAACTCTCCAAACAGGGAGATAATTATTAAATTATTTGAAAATAGTCGTTACGACAACACGCTTGTAAGCCTTTCAATAATTTCTACCCAGTAAAACAAAGTTATCTTCCAAACAAACCATCATATTAGTAATCGAGTTGTGATACTATAATCAAGAATATCCAACATGCTAATATAAATAAGAAAGTAAAGATATGGAGGAAGACAGTGAATGCGCGCGCACGTGTGGCGCGTTAAGGTGTCCAACGGATAGTTTGACATTCGTATGTTCTATTTGTCTTTGGAATCAAATAAACAAAGAGGACATGCTAAAAACGTCCAGGCAAGTAGGACAACAACATTTACATATTTTAAAGAGAAAGAGAGATTGAATAAAACGAAAGATGTGCACCACAGCGGAAACAAGCAGGCATGCGCGCGCCACTGACAGTTTTTCGTAAAGTGCGAGTTACCATTAGGGGTAATAGCAGTTGAAGGTGTAGTCCCACTTGGGAAGAGAGGTTCAAGTTGATGTGGTGAAGGGTTCATTGGTGACGAAATTGGAGACCGAGCAATGGTGTGTTGCTCCTTGCCTTTTTATACACCAAATACAACATTCATTTGATTAGGAGCAGCAAAATCACTGCTTCTTATTACAGTCAATCATGTTTTGTTACATTCACTGCATTCACTCATTGCAGAAACACTAAATAAGCCTACATCTATGAAGATGTTCAAGTTGTTAGTTGCGCGTGCGCCACTACAGCTGCGAACACGTGGTTGTAGTGCGTAGTGAATATTATTAAATGCTTAATAAACATGAAATAAGCGAGAATATTCAGTAAACTTTTAGCTGAAGTATGTTAAAATACAGGTTATAATGGGGGAAAAATCTACTGTGAAACCTGTCTACGGTGGAAACTCGCGTATGCAAAAACTTATAATTTTACGCCGCAATGTCTCATCTATTCAACTTGAATAAAATCCCTATATACCAAATTAGCAAAGAAATAATAAATACTTGGTATGTTCGAGTATTTTGCAACAATTGCATCTAGCCCACCTAAAAATTTTTGAATGGTATCAACGAACGCGGATTCCGTGTGCGCGTGTCCACCATCACGGCTACCGTTTGCAAAATTTTAATTCTTATACAGTAAGCCCCGTTTTATAACGAACTCGGTAATAACGAACAAGACTTGCAGTCCCTTGAAAAATGCATTGTGTGATATGTATCACACAATGTGTGACAGGAAGAACCCGGTTATAGTGAACTATTTGGTTATTACTAACTAACAAACAACTTTTGTGGTCACTGGAAACAAGTTTATCGGTTATAGCGAACAGTGCTTTGCTCTTTAATTACATACTGTTGTTTTTGAACAATTTAATGATGCTGTCTTCTTTGAGTTCTGGATGTTAATGCATATATTCTGACTTAAAGGTGAACTGACAGTGCGGGAAAAGTGGACTGTGACCCACCTTGCTATTCGGTTAGAAAGGAGACTGGCTACCTTTGGACAGCCACAATTCGCCAACAGTGAATTGATCACGCCCTGTCAGTTCACCTTTAATATATTGAATTATCAAGCATTTAATTCAACTTTAAAGTTTTTTTGAGCTTGAATCAACTAAACATCCTTTGTCCAGTTCTTTTTGCAAGTATTTATATTTGATCCAACTTGACCCTAGCCAAACCCATCCTTCCAAGACTTAACAAGACCTTTCAGCATTCCTCCCTTGCCTGGAACCTTTTATTTTAACCAAGTTCCAGTGATATATTTTCTTGTGTGACAAGTGTGAACCCATCTACCAGGAAGAGCAAACGAATGGTAAGTTCATGAATATGCAAGCATGTACTGACCCTGAAGACCTCTGCGTTGTGGGATGTCCCTCAGTTCGTAACCACTGGGCGAGAGTCGATGCTCCAGGACACCAACACCGGCAGGTCCCAGGCCTGGGCTCAGGTTGAGGATGGCCGCTGCAGCTGCAGCCGAAGCCGAGGACGCATGATGACCGTGGTTGGAGGCTGAGGACGAAGCCAGCAGAGGATGATGGCCCACCCCTACCGGATTCTCCTGATGGTGGTGGTGATGATGATGGTGCAGGTGATGGTGGTGATGTCCGTGATGGTGGTGACCAACACTCACGTTCACACTTAGCGGAGCTGTTACTTGCCTGATGGTCACCGTCAATTCCTGATCAATTACATTCAAAAAAAACACTACAATTTAACCAACTTGTTTAATTCAAATCTCACAGACTCCTCCCCCTTGCCAACCAGCATCGCCATTGGCTAACTGTAATTGCACACACTTGCGAGCCTCGCACCAGGTGCAATTTCACGCCATTTTTTTTCTCCTTTCCCTACGAGATTAACCAATGCCAGATGGCTTTTAGGGAGTGGCACTGGGCGGGGTCAGATTGTCAACTTAAATTAAAACTACTATATATAAGCATTGCCATAGGCACTGAACCTGAATCCAAAAATCCCATGTTCTTTCATCCCACAGCATTTTCTAAACGGATTTGGTGCACATTTTTAAACCTTATATCTTGGCAGAATTCTTGGTTATATAGTAGTCTATTTTCGAGGTACTGCACTGGAATTAAACGTCCTCCTGCACCAATCACCAGACTTCTAATATGCCTACTCTTACAATGTTGCCAAAGGTTTGGACCCTGACTTATAGAAGATGGCGTTGCAAAATAAAACTCTGGCACCGATACAACAAATAAACAAACGGCTTGAAAAAGCTTGGCGACTACATCTGCTGGTATAGTGGAGATTTGCTCCAAATGGCCAATTACTGTTTCCTGCCAACATCCACTCACTATAACATGTACACATACCTGCATGCAACTCTGCGGGTCTGCTCCAGGCACTCCTGCCACTGCTCCTCCACTGCCACCAGCACCTCCTCCTCCAGCAACAGATCCTCCCACCGCACCTCCACCCCCTGCTCCTGCTCCTCCTCCACCACCACCACCACCTCCTCCAACTGCTGCTCCAGAGCCTCCTCCTCCTCCTAGAAGAGGACCCTGGCCATGTCCAGTACTGGGCAAACCTATCATGCCCAGCTGGTTGTGGCTGTGGCCGTGAGGATATTGGTGGTGCCCTTGCAGGTTCGAGTTGGGGGGCTTGGGCAGTAGATGGTAGTACCGGCCAACCTGCTGATCCTTCTGACTTCCAGTTGATGCGATAGGCATCTTAAACTGTAATATAACACACATAATATTTTTATTGCAACGTATTAAAATATTTAATTTCCGTAAATATAAGTGGAAATTAGAAATTCTAAAGTCCTGCATTACATCATTTATTCTCCAGCTACACGACGTAACTTATTTTATATTTCTATCCTTTTTATTTTATTTATGCGGAATTTTTTAATATGCCAGTAGCGAGAGCAGGTGGTGCACGTACGCAAGACGAGTCGATTTTTCACGGGGGGGTGTTACCGTCACTACCCGTATCCATAACAGTACATCGCATCTACTGATCATCCCTAAATTTGCAGTGGACTGACCCAAAATTCCCCCAAAGTTGGGTTTAGAGAACTAGAAACGTGTCAGACCGGACTGCTAAGAATAAATTGGGGCAAAGCTAAGTAAGATAAGCAAGGTTCAAACTTGAAACGAACAAATATTGGTTGGACCAACACTTGTGGTCCACATGCGGAGAACAAACAGTTATGTCCGCCATTTTTGTTTCGGTTCCTATCCACGGTAACGTCCCATGCTTGGAATAAATGAAATAAATTTTTAAAAAAAACCTGCACATGCCGCCGCAACAAGTCTAAACTATTTAGCAGCAAACCCACGTGGGTTTGTAAAAGTTGATATATACCCTTGCAAAAACAGGAAGGAAGCAACCGGTTCAGGCTCTTCAGTGGCCAACAAACAGAAAACTTTGTGGAAGAGGCAGCAGCTGCTCCTCTTACAGGTCACCCTAAAACTTTTCTTTCTTTCTTTCATTCCTTCTCTTTCTCATTTTTTTCTCTCTCTCCTTTGCTCTTCAAAACGATGGATGGTCATGCAGAAAATGAATAAACCTCCGTTCCGCCTTGACCCTTACAAAACCCTTGCAAAACCTAACCAAGGGGGTCAGCAATGGGGTCACACACTCAAAATTTAGGTTCCAACTTCAGGTATAGTTAATTTTTCAGCAACAAAATTTCCTTAGACTCCCCTATAGTATTTTCAAAACCCAAATTGTGAAATAAGTATACATTTTCCCTTAATATACATGCAATATGATTGGGAGAATAGTAATAATGCACTGACCTTGACGAAATCGCCATTCGTTAATTACTGGTTATTTTAACTGCTGCAATTAACATGAAACTATTTGCCGACAAAGTCTAACGTTTTTATTCACATGGTCAGTTAGTTATAAGACAATAACTTTTTTTTTGTACTCATTCCAGATTAATTTGATACATTTCAGTGCATAAACCGTAAAATAACTGGACCGTGTTTGGACGCCATTGCACCAGTCAGCCCATCATAACCTTTATTTTAAATTATTTAAACACCGCTGCTTTTCTTATAGGACTGTTTATAATTTTCCAACAATATTAATGGACGGTCCCCAACACAAGTTTGTTGATAACACACGATTTGGTAACATAAAAACAGGTTCAATGATACAGTCACATGTGTCACAACTGTTTGGTACATTTTCAATTCCTAAAATTAATGACGTTTCTGGAAAATCCCTACTACTTTTCAACTAGCGGCGTTTAATCAAATCAACTCCCAACGTTAGACCTTGGAACAAGGATGGTTATCGATCGTTACCTTTTTATTTTATTTTCTCCCTTCCCTTTTTTCTTTTAATACACTTTTCGCATTGTGGGCGGATTTTTCATTTTTTTTTTCTCCACTCAAAACGCCAACTTTTTGGATCATTCTGACTGCAGCGTTGCCAGTCTGTCCCTGACTTTTAGGTATACAACTTTTTTTTAGGGGGGCCGTCGGGCGAGAAGGTCGACATTCCCGCACCGGAAACCGACGAAAAATATGAAGAAAACCGGTGTGTCAAAAATACTAACAACCCCTGCTGTAGGATTTTTGAATCGTTTCACGGGCCGGCCGACCGAATAACGAGCGGATATACAGCACAGCCACACTCATTGTTGCCATTTCCCGTCTCTGTTGCGTTAGGCCTAAAAACCTCCTCGCTAGCAACACAAAAATTGAACGGAACGTCGCCATACGTTGTACGTAAGCCTAACTTGTAACACGACCCTGCCCAACCCCCCGGGTCCCTATCGACGCCATCCGTGAAAACCAAACACGGCACACCCTATCGCCTACCTTACGTAGTCGTCAATCTTCCGGCAATTGTCCGTTTTTGCCACAATAAACGCGAAACACGATCGCCGACCAGCGACCGAAAAACGCCAAAACTCACTCTTCAACCCCCGTCGTTCCACAAAAAAACTCCCCTCTAAACATCGACGACGCGACGAAACAAGCTTCTAATTCCAGTATATAGCATTGTTACGAGCGGCAGTTTACCTCAGGCACTTCGATCCGACGAGATGGGAATGGAATTAGAAAAGAAACAAGGCGTTACTCACGTTTTTCAGGTTCAAAACAGGCAAAAGTTGCCGATCGATATCCACACATCCGCAACCGACGACGGACGCAGCATTTCTGATCGAGCCGGCGAAGTTCGACCGCGTACAACGATAGCCTCATCGCACGGGTTCTAGGTGTTCCGAAGACCGAGTAGCCCTCCGCATAGAGGCTATAGAATTCCGCCAAGCGCTTGGTCTGGAAACAGCGCTCGATTGCAAACACATATACTGCCGAGGGGTTGTTTATAAGTTACGTTTTGCCGCACCGTTTTATTCGAATCATAATTTTACAATTCTGTGTATTATTTCTTCGGAATGAGATTCCGACTTTGCCTCTCCTTCTTCTGTTATATGTCACGTGATTAACAAGCTATAAAACATTTTGTTGGGTTCATTTTGTGACGGTACTTTAAAAATGTGACATCATTTATACACCACCCCCAGATTTCAAAAGCGATCTAATCATCTGACATGAGATATTTTAGAACAAAAGTTTCTCATCGAGAAATAGCATTTGTATAGCGATTACAATTGTTTAGTACAAGCAGGCATGTGCTGGCCTTGTTTAAGTTTCGTAATAATAAATATTTACCATACGTTGTGGATCACGTCACACTGGTCTTCGGGATCGATGCGCTATCCACAGTCTCCTCTATTTTTAAACATTGCGTAATAGATTTTCCCAAACGACTGCGCATGCGCGGATCGACGCGAAAGCCTCATGGGAGTTGTATTCAAACACCGGTTAAACGGCGATCAAATGCCTTTTTACAAGCTTTTCTTTAACTTCAGTTGGATGTGTGGATGTTCGGATGTTTGTCAGTACGGCCAACGTATACCTCATTGGTTCATTCGCACATGACCCAATCCTTATTGGTGCATTCAAATCACCCGCCCAACCCCCAATCCCTCATTCGCTGCTTCTTCAAGTGGTGATTGGTTGCTGTCCCTGTCACCGCCCACCCACACACATGTTATTGGTCACGCCACATAGTACCGCCCACCCAACTCACGCTCTTCTGGCCGTTTTTCCGCCATTGCTGAACTCGTCGATTGTTTTGCGATTTCCGATGATACAAGCCTACACCTGCTACAATCATGGTAATTTTGACTTACTTTCACATTAGCACACTTAACTTTTCTCTCCCCAGGTAAAAACAAGACGGATTGGACACAATGACGACGATTTTTCGCACCCAGCAAGCGAAAAATCCCGACATCTGCAACTATATTGCGTGGAAACGTATTGCACGCAATACTGGAATTGGCGGAAACCACAATTAATTGCACGCAATACATTTCCATGCAATAAAGTTGCACGAGACGGTAAATCGTAACGTATTTGCCATTTACTCACAGCCAAATGGGAAATCTAAGTACGGAATTTTTACCCCACCTTTCCCATGTTCTAGTAGTGCCATGCATTTGCCGGATACTAAAAACTACGAAAAAAATTAATAATAAAAAACATTTTTTAAAAACAAGCTTTTACAAAACCCACTAAAACACAAAATAAAATTTCAATCACCCAACATAACACA
>JAQIWR010000548.1:0-19471 GCA_034695945.1 Glomeris hexasticha
CACATGCCGGGCACGTTCGTAATCCGTCTGTTTGCGGTTCTCGGAGAAGGAACACGGCAATTTCATTGCAATACAAGAATTGTTGGACATCTGGACAACAGTTGGCAATGCAACAATCGCACTACTGTACGTTAACGTTTTGCATCTCAAACGGAATTTTAACAAATAAATGGGCGGAGCTACAAAATGGTTCTTAGATCGCTAATAACTTTTTAACATTTTATATTTGAAATCTGATTTCGCCAACATTTTTTTCACCATGTTTTCCATGTTTGATGACATCATTTGTGAAATTTTTGGAAGGTGTGACAGTTCTCCTTTAAACGAAATTCTAATGTCAACACATGCTCACCAACCAATAGGTGCTGTGACAGTGAGGTACACTTGCTAACTATCCTTGCACGCTCTAAGCGTATAGGAAAACCGGATATGGTTTCGTATAAATATGGGGAATTCGGAATTAACTGCCTTTTCAGATTTTTAAGATAACACCCGAGCCATTCCAAAACATTGATATTTGCACATTCACTACTTTTACGTAACAAATGCTAAGATCACTTTTGATTCGTTACCAACTGCGCTCGTCATAAAGTTACTTTGAAATAATTACTCGAACATAATGTTCCAAATTAAACAACCAATTACCATGCGTATTTAGCATTCCCTAACACCTACATTTGTTTTTCGGTCACCCAATCGAGAAGAACCGTCTTTGACGACTCCACGTACGGCTTGAATCGCATCATCAGCTCTGGAAATAATTCATAACCTGATTAAAATCCTTGCATTTGGAGGCAAGATTAACATACATTATGGAGGTGGCAATTATTGTTCCTCAGAGTTTGGAAGTATTGATCTTTGCAAAGGCCAGGGACTTACACGGTCAGCTGGGAGGCCGCCCAAGGACAACTCGACTAGTTAGCTCGCTGAATAGCTTACCATCTTAACTCGTATCAACTAGCCTGTGGATTGCATTGTATTCACTCGATAACTATAAGAATAGCATCGCTGGAAACAAGCGATAACACATTGTAGGAACAGAGCTGTCTGTGGTGACATCTATTTCTGTGGAGCAGGTCAGGAGTCAGAACTGAACATTCTACGACCATCACTTAACCGATGCCTGGCACTATATGCTTTCATTTCTTTCCATCTCATCATTGGAACTTGCCAAAACATTTTCCCTCCTCAGTACAACACCTTACATACTAACCAACAATTAACGAAAATGTTAATTTAAGATTCAGATAAAATGTGGGAAAAAGTGTCTTGGATAAAAAATCTACCTGAAGTTTCGTTTGGCATCGTAGTTATTTTAAAAAATAACACTATCTTCGGGTTGTGAGACATTTATTAATCAATGTAGATAGAATACACACCTGTCATTTAGTAGATCCATACAGTGTCATGGTAGATATTGAAAATCTATGCTTGCAGGTTCCACCTGGCAACTTCATACAGGTCCTACATGGCAGCACCTAAACGGCAACAAATTTATGAAACAGGTACGTCATTGCATGATCGAATGATCACTGAAATATTTCTACATGCACCCACAACCGTGAAAAAACAAAGCAATTTGAAATAGAGTCAAGATGTGCCAAAAACCTCAGGTGCAAGAATTCATATTCATTAACAATTTCACGAATTTTCTTCAAAAAACTCTAAATACATTTTTGAGTGATTTTCTGCACGAACCTGAGAACTACAAGTGCAGAAGAACCTCCCTAAACTAATACAAACTTCTCGTCCCGAGGTTATAAGTTTGGAGAAGTTCCCTTATAAAAAGACCCATTTGCCCTGCCAGAGCAATATCTTCACTGACTTAAACAATTGTTTGCAAACTTCTAACAGACATATTACTGTTACAAAAAGGTAGAGTGCTTTAAAAAGGGGATTCCCCTGTAAGCCCTGTATATATAAAAAATTTACATGAGTAGGGTATATACTTGACATAAATTATTGGTCCAAGGTGCTGATATAATAAAAACTGAAAATTTAAATATTGAAACTTATTGAAGCAAACGATACAAATTCATAATCTTTAAATTTAACAGTCTGCCAATTGCTGCACAGCAAACTAATGACAGTTTGAACTTTTATTAGAAATTCATGGAGAAATGTAAATAGGCTTAACATTCCGAAAAGCAAACGATCAATGGATTAGAATTTTTGTATAAAATCAAAAATAAATGATTGCACGGTATTTTAAGAAAGACATTTCACTATTTATAATTTATTAATGCGACGAATGTGGAATTCAAGTCAAAAAACTTCATTATCAGGTATGCAAATATTTCATATGTATGCTACGGGGTTCCCCAGCGTCTCGCCACGGACCGACATTGCGTAATACGCAACACTATTGCGCGAAAACTTTTGTCGTGCAACTTTACGTCTCAATACTGTGCATTTCATAGGAGACACGTGACAATCTGTTGCACAGAAACTAGCTTCGTGCAAGATTCTTGCGCCAGAAACAAAAAAATTTTACATTGTAAAACCAAAATTTGTATTCGCAGAAACGATTTTCGTAATGAATCGCTTAAATAAAAGCGTCAGCCACGTAATATCAACTGAAAGGAGCGTCTAGAAGACAATTTTCATTGAAAATCTGAGCATTTTTCGCCCGATCGACAGATTGACCAAGGATTGACCAAAAACGACACGCCCAAAATACATTTCTGCTTTCTTCCCAAGGAGGTTTCTAACACAGAATAACCAAGCGATTAAAACAATTTCTGAATACTTACAGTTCAGAAAATTAACGGACATCAACCAGAAAGCAACGTCGAAAGAAAAATTCCACTTCCTCAGTCAAAACATGGTCAAAATTGCGCATCGCAATGTGCGACGTCTGCTCTACACTAGAGCGAAATGCGGATTGAGCGCCTCTAGCTGAAGCATCGGTATATAACTCCAGTAACAGCGCTTTTGCTAATGGTGTTTGCTAATGGTGTTTAGGCCGCAAGACTCATTTGCCAAAAAGCCAAATATTGAATAAATTAAGACACCGAACCTAACCCAATCCTTGGCCCAATCTAACATAGCTTATCTTAAACTAAACCCTAATGTAACATAACTTATTGAATAAGTGGAGACTAACGAAAATCACGGATGATACCACCAATGAGCTTTATACTGTGTAAAGCTTTATACAGTATAAAGCTCATTGATACCACTCTTGATGATACTGAAGATCGGGGATGAGTATGGACAAGTATGGAGCGTGTTTCTTGATTCGGGGCGTGGCTTCGCTGCAGGGCGGCAAATTCAAATAGAATTTCTGCGATTTGAACATTGTCGTTGCTGACATCGCCGACTTTACGTGAATTTCATTGAGAAAGATTAAAGAAAGTGCTATTTTGTTGTTAAATCCTTCCGAAAACATCATTTTATCAACAAACATAACACGTTTAGTTGATTGAATCATTAATGGAAAAGTATTGGGCGAAGGTCACATGTAATATGGCCGCCATTTTATGTCACGTGACACACCTTTTTTCTGCACATCCTTTCCTACTCAGAAGTCAGAACACAATTTGGAAAAACAGTGACGAGTTCAGCTCGCTTCCAAGCAGGTAAAATTCCCCATATTATCGCATAATTTGTTATATTTTTTATTTTTTAAAAATTAAATGTTTGCAGCTGAACAATACATTATAATGAATTTGTGGACGTCATTGTTTGCTGTAGCAACATCATTAATACTATTATTAAATGTGACAAATGAGGCAAAAGATGACAAATTATTGACCAACGCCCTTCTTGAGGTTAAAAGCAAATTACTATTTTTCAGAAACTTTATTTTAACCTTAGAACTATATTTTTGCTCCATATTTTCCTTTATTTTAGCAAATTTATAATTCTGATTTTGGCCGCAATCACAATTCAAGTGTAATTGCAAATTTCCTACATTCTTACTTGGATGGACTGATGGTCAAATACAGGTCAAGAGTACTTGACTTGCATAGGAGGTTAGCCTGCCAAGGTTACAATTGCAACCCAGTTGGTGTAATAAGGGACCAATACTTTCCAGGTTTCAATTTATTTAATGTAGTTCTTTATTAATTGTGATGTTTTCATTTCTGCATCTGAAAATTTGGGTTATTTTTTTATCAGAAACGAAAATGACTATGGATCAACAATTCAGAATTGTTGCAATTCAAAGGCAATTTTCCTTTTCTATGAATGGTGACATCACAACAATTGAAAAACAGGATAAATATGCAAATTCAGGGATTACATTGATCATTGGTGTAAGAGGTCAACCTGGTTTCAGAATAATGAAACTACAAGGTATAAACATCCTTAATAACTATATAAATACAACTGTTAACTTTATTATACATACCTATATGCATAATTCAATGACTTAGGTTCACCTTACAAGTTCAAATATTACAATGATACGGTTTTTGATCATGAAACTGCTTGTATTTCTTCAACCATTTATTTTTACGAAATGTGGCTTTTCGTAACCGGAAGTTGCGAAATAATATCTGGACAACGCATTATTAGGGTGTTCATGGTAATGTACATTTTGCGTTAATCTTTATTATGCAGTACATTATAAATTATTACATTATAAATGTTGAATATTAACTTTCAGGTAGATCAATTGGAAAAAGTAATGTTCATACAAATTCTCACTTTAAAACAATTGGAACATATATTGTTATTTATTCACAATGGAGGATTATATTTACTAGCAATCTGTGCTAATGAGCATGGAAGGTAAACTTTAAAATATAGTATATTCACGATTCGCATGGTAATACTATAATTATTATTATTTCAAGCTTATTATTCTGTTGGAGAAACACTGAATTCCAATCATGTGGGGAAACAAATGTTGAAGTTGATGATATAAAAACTGCGACTATAGGAATTGATACTTACTTTATTGCAATTAGTAAAGACAGCAAAAGACATGTCTATATTTACAAAATTGCCTCAAGGTAATCTACACTTCCATTAAGGTTTTTCCTAAATAATATAACAGAACATTGCTGTTCTATCATTATTTTCATTTAATCTTAAGGGCCAATTCTCAAACCGAATTCAAACTGCATCAAGTTATTCAGGAATGTTCAGCAAATCATATTGAAATATCAGTTTTAGGAGGACTACACTTTTTGGCTGTCACATGCTTACATGATGGTAATATACATTTGTTACACTTTTAAATGTATATGTTACGCATATGAAAAGTTTAATTATGTACATAATATTCCAAATGTTTTCTGATATTTAGAATCAAGGTTTTTCTGGTGGTCTGGTAATCAATATCTTCTATGGCAAATAATCCCTGATTCTAAGAAAATATTAAGTTGGACTTCAATCAGAGTTCAAGATGAAACTTTCCTTGTTGCCCAATCTTGTGAAAAAGTATTAGTTTTTATTATTTACTTGTAATTGATATATACCATGGTTACCATTTCTTATTTTAACAGCTAACTGGAGAAATCGTATTGTTAGTGTATCAATTTGAAGAAGGTTACTTCAGGAAAGTTGACAATGTTGTGTACAGTCTTGGGATTGTGTCAGTGAAGGAAATTGTTGCATTTCAATTTTGGAACGATTATTTCCTAGCCATTGTTTTAAACAACACAGAAAACAATTTGGAGATGTTGAAGTATGTACTTTTGTGAGCAGTGATTTTTCTTAAAGAAATGTCATATATAGGACAATAATATATATTTTGTAGGCTGGAAATGAAGATCACTGATGGCGATATTCATTCTGAAAATGAGGAAAGTTGTATGGAGGAACTTTTAAAGCAAATTCAGTCTGAAAGACATCAGATTGAGAAACTCCGAATGGGTGTTGAAGCAGTTAAACAATATTTTATATAGAAATCTTATTACCTACGTAAGTGTATATGTATGGTTTATTGCATTATCTTTTCCTTGTTGTGTGCTATAGTTATTGAATGAACAACATGAGATAATTGGGAATGTAACCAATCGCTTGAATAATCTGGAAGAAAATGTATCATTAAATGAAGAAATATCCAGTAACTTTTACAACAAAGTGCAGAACCTATCTCAAAACGGTGAGGAAAGGATACATACATTTACATAAGTAGATTCTAATTATAGACTATATATTTTGAATAAAATTAATACAGGTACCATCCACTTAAAGTCTTTGATTGTCTTGAGAAAGGCAGAAATTTATTCTGCATCTGGTTCAGTTCAAGATTTTGATATTGTTCACCTTAATAAATGGGCTTTATCAAAAACCAGGAACCAAGTGATAAATAGAGGAGTTATGATAAATGGCAAAACAAAGATCGATCATCTGAGTGTATCAGAAATGTTAAACGGTTTCTGGTTGAGAAATGGTATTATAATATATTCATTTTTTCCATGTTCTATGGTATTGATCATGCATCATTTTCCTAATATTAATACATTTATTTGTAGATAATATTGCTAAAACAAGCGGAAAAGTTATTTTCACCAAACCACAAATATTTAAGAGTTCTATTCATGCTTTGGATGTTTTTGTGAAAGGAAAAATTAACGAAATTGACCTGTCAACTGTGGTTTTGAGAAATACCAGGCAAGTCATATCAGGAAAGAAGGAAGTTGAGCAACTTGTTATAAGAGGAAATCTATTCCTTGATAAATTGAATACGGTATATATTGCTAATGAATTCATTAAAGGGTGAAATTATATTAATTATTATATAGCAATTCTATTTTTCAGATTCATTTTGATGAGTTAAAACGCCAGTTTGTGACATTGACTGGAACTCAGACAATTTTCGGAACAGTTGTGTTCAAACAAGGGTTTACTGTGAATGGAAGACTTGATTGTAGAATTTTAAATGGTGTCCATTTTCCCAATTGGTCCAGAAAAGTTTTAACGGTAGATACTCGGCAAATTATCACAGGTTTGTGTTTCTACTGTTTCTAAAACATATTAAATTCACGAAAAGCTGTTGCATCTTTCCCCAGTCTTCCCATTGTAACATTTAGTAATTCCACTCCCAGGAGAAAAAGTTGTGCACACTAAGCACAAAAATTATGTGCACCACATTCGTAGCTTTTGTGAACAGATTGTGCACAGTTCTGTGTACAGTTCTGTGCACAATTGTGTACAGGTTGTTCACAAAATTCGTTTTCTGCAGAGTCTGTTCACAAAAACTACGAATTTGGTGCACATAATTTTTGTGCTTAGTGTGCACAACTTTTTCTCCTGGGCTCTTGTTAATACTTACTGTACAACTTGTTCTATTTCATTTTAGGGAAATTTATTTTTGAAGCTCCACAGACAATCGACAGTGTAACATTGATTGGTTTAGTTAATGGAGTTAGAATTACTCCAGAAACTATTCAAAACTTGAACATGAGAAATTCAATTGGCAGATTTTCTGAACGTTTAACTTTAGTTGATGGTAAAAGTTGTTTTATTTATCTGTATAATATTACTTATATAATTCAGTAAATAAGTTTTGATTTATGTTAAAAGGTCATGCACCCAACGTCATCAACCATTTTGGTGACCTAACTGTGGACATTTTGAACACAGATTTCATAAATGGCATAGATGTGAATTCCCTTTTGAATTCGTTGATGAGGAAATCTGGAAACCAGACATTTGAAGGTGTTCTGAAATTTGAAGAAGCAACTTTTAATGAAGTACATGTTCAGGAAGATATAAACGGTCATAGAAATTTACAAGAATATTTCATGACCGTTGCAACTGATCAGAACATTTCAACTCCTCTGACAATATATGGGAATGTGCACATTGAAAAATCTGCTGATTTCCTTGATGGAGTCAAAATTAACGGCGTTGATTTGTCTGAATTGAATGCAATCGCTGTTCAAGATGGAGTTGATCAGATTATTTATGGACACAAAGAGTTCACTGGTGACATAATAGTACAAGATGTGAATGCAATTCATGAATATAACTTGAATGCTTCTGGTAATTAATTCTTATTCCAAGTGTATTATGAATGCATGGGTTAGTTTACAAGTAAGTTGACATTGGAAAAGTACTCATTTCTATTTTAAAATTGTAGATTTCCATATAAAGGAATTAACTGGCAACAAATCCTCTTCCTTGTAATCATATAAAAACTTTCTCAATTTTAAATCCTGAATTTTGAGCCAAAATATTTGTAACACGTTAAAAATCCTCATCCACTAAATTAAAATAAATTTGCCTATGATTAGCATTAGTATGCCAACTTACTTTGGACTCCCTGTATTTTCTAGCCTAATAGAATAATAATTTTAGTATATTTTTATTAAAATATAGTTGTTATAATCCATGGAGATTTAAAGATAAGGGAAAATCTTCAAACTGATACTGTGAATGGGGAAGATGTAGAAAAGCTATTTACAGAAGCAATAACGATGGAAAATTGCAGGATAACTGGGAATGTTTCTTTCCAGGAAGGATTTGAACGTAAAATAAAATTTAATTTAATATATATATACATTTCAAATTGTTTCTTATTTAATTATACGGTACATATTTGGTTGTCATGCATCTTGTGTAGTATCAAGGCTGGATTGGGATGGAAAAATTAATGAAGTTGATGTTCCAACGTTCTTAAATAGTGTTGTTAAATTGTCTTCAGATGAAGTTATAACAGGCAAGTATTAATTGAAATGTATTGTTTAATTGGGCATTCGTACAATTATTTTCTCTTGTAATTTAATTTAAAGGCGAAGTTCATTTGGAAGATGTTACTTTTGCAAATGATGTTCATGTACATATGATGAACAACAAGAATTTCAATGAACATATTACCAAAATTGCTCAGTTGGATGAAGAAGGGAAATTAACTCATGCCATCACATTTCGGTAAGCTGTAATTTTCCACTTTTAAACTCTTATGTATTGTAATGTTTAAAATGTGTTATACTTTCATAATATGCTAATTTGTAGCATTCTTTAACATTCTTTCTAAATTATATTCTAGTTTTAAATAACCAGGAAGCTGAAGAAAATGTTTTATAGAAGTAAATGGTATTAAAATGAATTTCTTTTAAAAATCAGGAATGGCCTTTTTGTGTCTGGAAATACAAAAGTTGACTTCTTAAATGGAAGAGAATTTTCTGATTTTGCAACTTCTGTAATATCCAAATCGAAAAACCAGAGTTTACCTGGACTGAAATTTATACATGGGGACATAAGTACAGGTATGAAATAAAAATTTGTTTACTTAATTATCTAATTATATATTAAAAGTTTGATAAATATTGTGCAAATTTCAGAATATATGGATGTACTAGGCACCATCAATGATGTCCCAATATCTGAATTGGCCGATATCAAAGACAATGTCACTTTTACAAACAAATATGATTTCCAATCATTCGTACATTTTAATTCCTTGCAAGTGGATGGAAATGTTCATCATCCCAATGTAAATATAATTGATCACCATTATGTAGATTACTTATAAATGCTTTGCTAATTTTTTATATGAACAGGCCAAAGATTCTGAAAATTTGGTGATTGAGGAAGATGTTCACTTCGATGAAATTCGAGCTGATAAAATCCTAATGGAAAAACAAGTTGATGGAATAGACCTGAAACATTTGAAAGACAAAGTTCTGTCAAAATCAATTCCTCAAATATTGAATGTGGATGTGATATTTGAGAAAGATGCATTTATTGATCACTTAACTGTCCAATCAGGAACATTGCGAGAGTTTAATTTCAATAATGAAAGTTACACTAAATTTACTAACTTCCAAGACGATATTTTAAAAACAAATGTTTTTGATGAAAATACTTTATTAAGATTTCACAAAGGATTAACAATCGGTGAAGCTTATGAAGAAAATAGAGTTTCGAACATGTCATGGCTGCAGGAATTTTCAGGCACTGTTAAAAGCAATGTTGTGTTTGATGGCAATTTTAAAGTAAAAGGTATATAATCTCCAAATGTGATCCGTGTAGGCAAAATGTTTAAAGTATTGTTCACTGTATTATACTTTGCAGGAAAAATTGAAAAGGCAACTTTCTCTGAACATCTGAAGACCAAAAAGTTGGAAGTGACAGAGTCCATAAATGACATTCCAGTTTCACATTTTGAGACTTCCAAGAAACTTACATTTGGCGCAAGTAAGTTGACTTTCTTCGAATTTTGGATCATTACTATAAGTTACACAATAACAATTCCTTTATTTTGTCACCATGCACAAAATATAGTTTAAAAAGTTCTGCTATTTTAGTATATTTGTGTTTGCAATAAAAGTTCAGATTTCTGAGACATTCTGCATGAACTTTTGCGTTATTGCTTCTACTTCTAATTAACAAATTGTAAACTTTAGATGAATTTTCCTGCTGGAGCAATAATTTTGAATACCTCACCAAAGTTTTAAACCATTCTGACTGCCTACTTGCTCTACAGAAGGCTGATCAATGTAAGTTTACCAAAATAATATCCAAGTGAAACTCTGATGGACAGTCTATTCAATTACAAATTTTTAACTAAATTTCAGCATTTAAAAATGACATTGAGTATTTTGAAATGATGACTAGCCTAGAATCAAGCGATGACATCAGCATTTTGAGTCTTGGTGCCAACAGAACTTTACTTTTGTTGCACCACATGCCTCGAAGAGCATGTGACAAATGCTCCAACCTTGTAGCCTACAGGTAATTAATTTCATTCTGATTAGTTGTGTTGTATCTACAGGAAGTTGTTCCCTTTAATTAATTTGACAGATGCGATTGGCAATCTGGAGTTCCCGTTTGCAATCTTGATCCTGAAGGCTCACCACTAGGCACCTACAACGTCATCAAGACGAGATATCTTGCAGAAAAAAATGGGAACACTATGTACACTGTGTTTTTAAATGGTGGTAATCCAACTGTCATTGATGATTGTCATCATCTTCGACTAACTGAAGAAGCAGCTGTTGTTGTAGTTCAAACACCGAGAATCTTGCTTACTTCATTTGTCATCCCAACAAAAGCTGTACATTGAAAAACTAAATCTTACTGTAATTAATGTTCCAAAACCATTGTTTACATATCATCGTCATAATTTCACAGGCCTCTGATGTGACACTGATCGAAGGTTTGAGTAGAAAGCGGACTTATCTAGTTGTTTCCAGTTTCCATGATGGACTTGGAATATTTCGAATTACAAATGGCTTTCCTCGTTATAAAGTATGTAAAACTCTGTTTCTTGCACAAGTAATGATTATTTGGTGAAATAATTGTCTGTAACAGATGCTTCAAAGGCTAAACTCCAAGAAGTGGAAGATTGTTTCTGTGGTTGGGGTTGATGTGGATGGAGTGAAGTTTATATTGGCACTAAATTCACATGGCAAGATTGGATCTGAAATGATGGTCATATACAAGTGGCATGATGGAACTGAAAAGGTTATGTACCAATAATTGCTTGCTTTGCAGCTCCTCCACCACCACCCAAATGAGTCACTCTAACAACTCATCCTAACTCCTTTCTGGTGCTTGATCAAACTATAATCAGATGTTTTTTTTGTTATTCTCAGTTAGAGAAAGTTGGAAATGTTGCGGTTCCTTTTGCCCGAGACTTTGCTGTCTTTGACTCATCATCTGGACGAAGTTACATTATAGTGACTGAGCAAAATCGAATTGGGATTCATGAATTTGATGGAAAAGATGTCCGTTTGGTACAAAGTATTGCTGAAACTACCCTTCGTACAAGACCAATTAAGTTAGGAGGTGATACTTAATTTTAACCTGTTCAATTCAAGTAGTATATTTATCTGGAGAGCTGTTAATACTTGCATATATTGTATGTTTATGTAGATGCCACGTATTTAACATGGGTGACTGAAGGTGAAATATTGCATTTGTGGCGATGGGATGAAATGTTGTTTGCTGTGGAAGTATCAAGAGCTCAAATTCGCAAAGTTCGCAATGTTCATGCATTTAAAGTTAGAAGTGAACTGTGGATGGCCCTTGCTGTCAACTTGTCACCTGAAGCAGCCTTGGAAGAAGGATCCAATGCGCAATCAAAGCATCATTCTATCATTATGAAAGGTTTGCTAAAATGAAAAATATTTCTTTGTATATTTTTAAGAGAACAGATTTACACCAAAAGCAACAAAAATGTGATTATTCTTTCAGGTGCTGCATATCCAGACTTGTTAAAAAAAGAACCTGGCTTCCATTTGCCATAAACAATAATTACATACATAGTATGGCAAAATTAAATCTACTTGTACATGGTAACGTGATATAATTCCTAACCATTGGATTAGCACTCGTGTATATCAACATATTTTTTGTAAATTTTAACTACCATTTTATGGAACAAACTGTAATTGCACTCTATAAAATTGACCCATTTCAGTAAACCAAGATTAGAGGCTGTAGTGGTGCAAATTATGCAATCTGATTGGCTGAGGGCAATTATTTATATGAATATATTCTACTAAACTTTAACTGAATTGTCAAATTATATTGTAATCGTATATGAGTGCCCAATGATTAAATCTTCTAAATCCTAGCATTATTCTACTAATGTACAATTTTTCTTTCAGGTATAATTTTTGCTGATCCGTTTCCAGAGAAATTAAACTGTTAATAATTTACATGAAACTATATGCATTGATGTTGTTGTGAAAAAATGGGTATAATATTGACTCGCATGAAGTGTTGACTTGAATGTTTTAGAGTATTTATAAAGATTGTTATTATGCTATTAACTTGTTATGTAACCTTTGAACTTGATTCACACAAAATAAAGCTATATTTGGTACCATATTAAGAGATGAAAAATTCTGTATGAGTTTACCTTGAAATATTGGAAAGGTTATATTGTTATGTTCGTGTCGTTGCCATTAGTGACATCGATTTGGGCATTTTCCCGATAGACATATGCACTGATCGAAGTTGAGCTCTACCTGAAGCTGACTGACTAGTGACAGCTGAATTTTCCGAGCTGCTGCGCAATATTTCAACCACTCGGTAAACTTCTCTCTTTCACTCGGAATTTGCACTGCACCAAAGTTATACAAGTGGTAAGTGTCCTCTTAAAACACTTGTAAAGACTTTCTCAAATATTAAATATAATTATGAAATTGCACATTGTTGTACGTATAATTTTTATTTGTTTGCCACGCCAGTCTATCTAATTATATTAATTCCTTCACAATTTATCTAATCCATCAGTGATCTTTGATTAATGATAGTAGTAGGTACTCCAATGTGGACATGTTAAAGTGCACGTACCACTTGTCATGTAGCAACACATTAATCATAAGAAGCATTGATTCCATATTAAATGGTTGTCAAAGTACACAGTGCTATAGTTTTCAGGCTAATTTCTTTCCACTTACTTATTTTTAGCCCCTTGTAAGTGTTCATTATTTGTATTTAATGATTTTAGTAGGTTAGCAGGATAAAATGGTAGAACGGATGTCATTGCACATTTGAAATTCGATTAGTTTTTGATCAATTGTTGCTAAGCAAGGACCGTGAAAATGCATTGTCTACCATTTTGAAATTTTCTATTAAATTGTATTTTAACATGACACATAAATTTAAAGTTTTAAATTTGCTAATTCAAGTATAAGAATAAAATTAAATAAACTGTGTAGTATTTCTAATTTGTGACATAAATTGCATGGCACCACTTTTGATGATTCAATGCACATACTACATTCATAACATTGCGAATTTAACTTTTCAATTGTATAGTTTAATTGAATTATAGTTGCCCGAATCCTATGTTATATGCAGTAACATTCAAGGTTTCTATTGATTTCGGTTATAACCTTACTTGAAATTCATTGACATCAGCAGAATTTTTATGCAACCACTGACAACGACTTGTTGACTTTATTGCTATAGCGTCACAGAAATACCTGCAGTTGCTAATTAACAAGTGGCAAACATGGGATGTGGAACCAGCTCGGATTCAGTTGTCACCGTCGATACTTACCCTAATGTAAATAAGTATTTTTTTTAAATATTGAACTTGCTGCAGTGCCTGATTCAACAGTTATTAGGAAAAATAAAACTCTGATTAATAAAAGGGGTAGTGTTACCATTAGAAGCTAGATCACATATACATGACTTAAATGACCTTATGGAAAATTTAGATATATGTGTTATAACAGCATTTGAGTCCTCTAGATAACATTTATGCATACATGAAGTTGATCAATATGTTTATCTATATAGTTTATACCAAAACGTTAATGTATTGATTGATCAACAACACGTAAGTTCAGTTGATCAACATGCTAGTTTACTTGATCAATATTTGAATTAATATTGTGGATCATGCAACCCTAGTGAAAATGATATTTCAGATATAAGCATTATTATTGTGCATTAATTATATTAAAAAGTGTAGTTTCGACGCTCTAATACTCATCTTTTATTAAAAACTTATACATTGAAGGTATCAACCGATTAATAATGGCCCATATGGCTGTTCCCAGTCGATCTTAAGGCCAAATCTTTCCCCTAACGTTTAAAAACTTAAGTACAGAGTGTAATAATTAAATTACAAGAATAATTTAATGAGTTTTCTACATATAAAATCTAAGGGCCACAATGTTGGAACATCATTAGTCTGTTAATTACCAAAATATAGAGTTACATAATTCACGACAGTATAGTTTGTATACGAGTTGGGTACTACCACATATACTTAAAGCCCTCCCATAATCTGCGAGACTTAATCAGGCATTGACCTACAGAAATCAATATCATAACTGAAGAGACATTTTATCTAGGATCGTTTATATGACGAAAATGAAGAAACTTCTACAAATAAGATCCAAGTTGAGCCAGATGTATCAGTAAGCATTTTAAGCGGCTGCATTTGAAATACAAGTTCATTAGGTGTTATTTGTTTTAAAATGCACTTTTTGCAACTATCATAGAAAATAGTTATAGATGAGGATTGTCTGCAGCAGTACGTGGATATTGAAAAGGAGATTCATAAAATAGAGAAAACAAAATGCTTGCAAAGACTTCATGTATCAGTTGATAAGTTGGATAGTTTAAGTCAAGAGCTGATGGCATTACAAGTGCAGCAAGACACAATGGAAAAGCAAATGCAAGTTAATTGAGGGATAAAACAAAGTAATCCAGTTGTAATATATATAGAATTATCCTGCAGAATCGAAAAGAGATCTAAGGTTAACGGAGATAATGATCAACAGAGAATAATGGATTTGGTGAAATCTGGAAAAGATCTGGATCCCAAGGCATCGAAACAGGAAAGGGCTTATTTTGATGTCCTCAAAAACAAGGTTGCCATACTGAAAACGTTTTTAAGTATATTTCACCTTTCAAAGTGAAGCTTAAATGTTTATTCTCACTTTTATGCTAGGCTAATACTGATAAAGCTATGGAGGGTAAAAAGAAGGAATGCGAGTTGCTCGAAGCAGAAATCTCTTGCCTCAATGTTCAAACTGCTGAATTGTTGGATTGCTATTTAAAACAAGACGAACTAGTTGGTAAGTTACTGAAGAATATGCATTTACTTATGGTATCATAGAAGATTTTGTATAATACCCTCTGCATAAAGTTCAGCGATTGGTCATGAAGGATGATTGTAGTGTTTTTTTTGTTATATGCAGGAAACATGTTTGGTACAGAAGGAGAGTTTGGAGAGACGGATAATAATTTGCAAAATAAGTTGAGTGACTTGGAAGAAAGAAAGAGGAGAATTGAAATTGCACGTCGCAAATGGAAAGAAGCACATTTGCTTTTGGAGTTTGCTTGCCGGCAATTGGCCCTTGCAGTTCAGAAGTGGCAAGATCTGCCTAAAGCCCCATCCATGTAAATTCCCTTGCCCCATTACATAATTGTTGTTTGTAATAATTAATGGTTTAACTATATTTGGTTTTATAGAAATGTTGAGGTTCGTTATTCGCTTGCCGAAGAAGCAAGAACCGGTTTAGTAGATGCAAACCGTACAATTCAAGAAGCCAGTGAATGCTTTCCTGATATTGATTTTCCTTATGGATCACCCTCACACATTGATGAACTAAATGATGTAAGTATTTAATGTCGATATAGTAATGTCTTGCCATTTTTATGTACGGTTTTTATTGTTGTACTCTATAGGCTGCTGACCAGTTGTATAATTCCGATCCATCGGCCTACAATTCCCCAGCTGCCATCGAAAACTACTCCAAAACGCACAGAAGGGCTTTGGCACTCATCACTTGGTTCAATAATGTATCATATTTCATATCACATTACAGTATATTGTCATGTGTATAATATATAAGTTAGGTGCATGGCTGGCTACAAAGTCACAAGATGATATTTTCCCATTTTGTGATATGATTTGCAAATAACATATATCTATAACCTAAATTAAATTGAAATTAACACACTACTTTAAACTAAGTTCAAAACTTAAATAAACTATGTATCCTCTTAGTTAACCCTTTCATTACTGGTGTACACGATCATGTATACATCACTTTAACATGGAGTGCCTATCTAATAACATGGGAAATCAAAATTATTTTACATTATTATTTATGTTCTATGAACATTGGGAAATTTTTCTGCTAAAGGATTTATTATTTCGTAAGCAGATATTAATTCAGGAGTGAATTGGCTAAGTATTGTTAAGTAAACATTACTATAAGTTTAATTGCAAATTGAGGAAATTAAACTACATTAAATCAGATCAACTGTAAATCAAAACACTCAGTAAACTCTGCCAAATTGTAAACTAAACTCTAGATTACAATGTAAACTAAATTCTAACTCAAACCATTCACTAAGTTATAAAATATTTAACTAAACTATCATTTAGGATTTGCTGATGGCAGAGAATACATGGAATCAAGTCGGCCATGTTGGTTTTAGTTTTTGTTTGCTTTGCCATTATATTACATTTGTTTTCATAAAAAGTTAGGATTTTGTGACTTCTAACATCTTATACACGTACCCCAGCTTTCAATGTCAGAATGTAGCATTTACTATATACATTAAGGTGCTAAATACAAACATCCACCGCGACATGGTGGACGTGAGTGAAGAAGTTCGCAAAACTTGCCAGGAACTACGAAAGTCGAGGATTAAAATTATAGAACAGAAGATAAAAGAAAAACATGGAGATATTGGAATAGGCATGTTCAGTGGAATCAATATAGTACTTGTAATTTATTGATTAATTGGAAAGAATGAATTGTGAAGTATTATTCAGATAGTGGAAACGAGAGTGATGGACTTGAAGGTGAGGACAGCCTGAAGAAAATGTTGACTGGTTGCAAAGGAGACAATGTATGATATATATATACTTATTTCTAATCTACTATATTAATCTCGTATTCATTAATTGATGTCATTAATTACCTACTCATAATGCCCCTTGTTTTATAATAGACTTTAACTATACTATTAATTTCATTTGCATATAATTGTTCTGATTTAGCCGGTGATTGCATAATTTTTCATGTTTTAATACCTATTTGAAATTAATATCAGAAGTGTCCGGTGGATCGTTCAAGATTGGCTGGCCTGGCTGATTTGGATGTTGGAAAGTCACTTCGAGTTGATGATTTAGATCGTCCAAGTGATGAACAGCTGGATGGCAAGTTTCCCAGTACAAAAATTCATGCAGGATCTTGCAAAGTTTGCAGAAAGTTTTTTGCAGGAATACAAGCATGTCATGCAGGAAATTGCTGCAATGTCCTGCAAAAACTTTTCTGCAAATCATATTCCTGCATAAATTTGCAAACGTTTCTTCCAGAAATACCCTACAGAAAACGCTCTCAAATCCTGCAGCATATTTTTGCAGGTCGAAAATCCTGTAGGATCCTGCATGAATTTTTGTACTGGGATAGTATATATTATAAATGTAGCAACTAACCATCATGCAGAACAATTGTTAATTCTTTATTGAACGTTTAAATGTATTAATGCATTGCGTTTGTTTGTGATTTGTTTATTACAGATCAACTTCGCAGCTTGAAATCTGACTTTCAGAGGGAAACCCAGCAGTTCAAAGCTGATTTGTCTGTGAAAAAAGCTCGGTCTCAACGTCAGTTAGGCTCAAAGTTATCTGACCTGAAAGAGAAAAGGGCAAAAGGTGGTACTTCACCCAATCCTGATGATAATCAAAATGAATAGTCTACTATGTATTGTTCACTGTGCAATTAACTGTTTAACTGTATGGTGAAACAAACTATGTTCACATTGCAATATGTCAGTGCCTTATTCTCTCAAATAATGCAGCACAAAATACTATGCGATTGGTGCGAATTAATCGAGATTTTACATTAATTAATTTTTTTTATTGAAAGCTATAGCATAATTTCCACTAGAAATTTAAAAGAAAATTGTTCAATTGGTTTGGTAAACTCGAAAAGATCGTAGTGAAACATTTTAAATACTATGTTACTGTACTAATAATTTACACTATATAGGTTACCTGAAGCTTAATTTCATAATTTAACTGAAGCAAAATATCTTTGAAATGTGATAAAACTTTTATATTTTAATTTCCAACAGACCGATTTCAATTCTATACATAATAATGTCAGACTTCTGCAGAACCTTGTGTTTTAAAACATGTAAATGCAATCAATAATCGGCTATCGCAATGCTGCAATATACATTTTATGCTCAATTCCTGATACAGTCAGTGTATGTAATTTGTAGTAAATAACCTAAGTATATACTGTGAAGTTGTATAATACTGTTAACCTCATTGTATAACTGTATAGAAAATGCAACTTGTATAACTATTTTGTCACAATAAAACACAACACTTAATTGTCCTCATCTGATTCACTAAACAGGAACAAATCATAAATGTTGACAACATTCAGGGGGAAATGCTTTCAAACATTATTTAATTTAGACTAAGTGCAAAGAAAAGCAAATTATGTTGGTACTATTATATAAGGGATAAAGTGGTTATTTCAGGAATTAAAGTCTTACTATATATATATATACGAGAAATCTTTTAAGGTGAGATTCTTTATTTGTTGATATAACAACATTATTCAATTATTGGGAACGTCGCAAGTCATATAAATGGCTAAATAATAAATACATACTTCAAAGCGTTATTTCTTTATAAATACCCTGAATCTGTCTATAGTGATTTTTTCCATGCAATTGCAAACCATATAAGGACTCCTCTTATTAGGACAGTTCCCTTATAAGAAGCACATTTGCTCTGTGCAAAGTGATAACATTGACTTAATTATAAGGGCAGCAACGCCCTCAATGGATTAATTTGCTCAACCCCTTATTTGAAAACTTTTTACTAACATCACTGTTCATAAGTTATGCTTTCAAACAAGCATATGGAAATTATACATTTACCAATTTGTTCACCAACGAAGTTTATTTTACGTATAAGGGCCGAGTTCTTTTACAAAGGGATTCCCCTGTAAGGGGCAAAATGTGGGATTCCACTGAATATGTAATTGTAGCGTCCCTGACCGCCACAATACTCGGTAATGAGTATGCTCAAGAGAAGAAACGAAACAACAACCTACTA